>PVKV010008657.1:0-86411 GCA_004027835.1 Alouatta palliata
GGGGTACATGTGAAGCACATGCAAGATTGTTACATAGGTACACACATGGCAGTGTGATTTGCTGCCTTCCTCCCCATCACCTGTATCTGTTATTTCTCCCCATGCTATCCCTCCCCAACTCCCCACCCCCTGCTGTCCCTCCCCTTTTTCCCCCCAACAGACCCCAGTGTGAGATGCTCCCCTCCCTGTGTCCATGTGTTCACATTGTTCAACACCCGTCTATGAGTGAGAATATGCGGTGTTTGGTTTTCTGTTCCTGTGTCAGTTTGCTGAGAATGATGGCTTCCAGGTTCATCCATGTCCCTACAAAGGACACATGCACACGAATGTTCATTGCAGCACAGTTTACAATAGCAAAGACCTGGAACCAACCCAAATGCCCATCGATGATAAACTGGACAGCGAAAATGTGGCACATATACACCACGGAATATTATGCACCCAGGTAAGCTTTTTAAAAGTCTGCTGTATGTTTTTAGAACAATTTATGGAGACTTTTATTTTTTTTTAATAATTTTTGCCTATTATATCTGTTTTTTATGGTGTAACAGGTCCACAGTCTCCTGTCTCTGGTAAACTACCCAGCCTACAGATTAGCTTCTTGTCCTCAAGGAACAACCAGCCTCCTCTTACCATTGCATTTAACGCTGATCCAGAAGTGGAATTTTTACATTGCTCTTTCTTAACCAAGGATGATGCAAGTAGAAAGTAATATTCAGGACAAGCGACAGTAGTTTGAGTTTCTTCCCTTTTTATGGTTCACATTCCAATGTCTAAAAATGTGACATTGTTCTATTAGTAAACTTGTACAAAAAGATATTGCATAAATAATAAATGCTTGCAGTTTTGTCAATTTAAATACAAATTACACACAGACACATACACACAAATATTTCCCCAAATGGAGACATGATGTTTCTGGTTTCCACACTGTGTTGTCTCGACAATCAGCATGTATTGCTGAGAATTCTCCCCAACAATTACGTTTGAAGAGCTTTTCTGTAATAACATCTGAATGTTTCTTCCAAATGATTACATTCCTAAGCTGTCTCTATAAATTTGGATTATTTGATTTTTAATTCATTTCATTCAGAATTGAACCATTCAACATCTATTTTATGCCAGACAAGAAATAGGAGTAGAAATAGGAGTTTCTATACTCATCTAATTTTTTCATTTGAAGACCCTTTCATTTTAAGACCCTGATGCAGCACAATGTTGCAACTCTGTTCAGAGAGTTCTCTATTAGCATTGACTTGTGTCAGTTTTCAATCTGTCTTTTCTCTCCCAATGCCATTTCTCTGGTTCGTTTCATCATCATGTGTCACCCAGGCCACTGCTAAAGTAGTTAACGTGTCTGCTAGCTGTTGTAGATCAGCAATGACCAATGGAAATATAATGTTCCACATATATAATACTAAACATTTTCCTTTGAAACAACTAATTTGCAATTCCATATATCCTGCACTCAGTTTTCTCTAGTGGTATAATCCTGCAAAAGTATAATACCTTACCCCAATGAAAATATTTACATTACACCATAGTCCACCGATCTTATTCAGATTTGTCATTTTATTTTTACTCATTTATGTGTTTGCGTGTTTTCTGTGAGTTAGTTCTATGTAATTTTATCAAAAGTATGGTTTATGTAGCCACCACAGTCAAGATACAGAATAGCTACATTACTGCAAGGATTCCACATGATGCTCTTTTATACCACACCTACATTTTCTATTCTTTGCTGAGAGTTCTTAAGTTTTTATTTGTTTCAAGAAGCTTTATAATTGATCATTGAAATGTTTACATAATGGCTGCTTTAAATCCTTGTTAGTTGTTTACAGCATTTGATTCATCTCAGTGTTGATATCAGTTGGTTGCCTACCAGCCATCTCTTAATTGCTGGTAGTTTTAGTAATACAATAATATTGGTATTCTTTCTCAACCCCTCTTGCTCCAAGTTGCAGAGGCTAAATTCCTGGCGAGTACAGTCAAGTTTCCCTTCCTCCACCTAGCCACGACTAATAGGTCAGAGGATTAACAGGTCAGAGATTACTCACACGTGGAAGGATGAGCATACTGGGCCCCTCATTGCCCTGACCCCAGCTTGCTTACAGGATAGAAGTTTCACATCAGGAGAGGCAAGCTAAGAAGCCTCATTTCAAACAGAGTGGGGGAGTTAAAACCTAAGGACACCTTTGAAAGCAATAGAGTTTTTCACGGTCAGCAATTAAGAAGAAGTTGGTAGTTCTCAGCCAAATATTGCAATTTTCCCAGTTCTTGATATGATGGGTGATTATCAGTTGTACTCTGGACATTTTGGCTATTATTTAAGGAGATTATGGGCACAATTTAAGTCTCTTCTAGAAAGTAGTCATATTGATGAGTTCCTCCAATACTGGCCTACTTTTCTAAGTTATGATTATGATGAAAATTTAGTTTATGGAGCCTTGTTATACTATTTTTGTCATTAGGTATAATTGTTGCTGCTCAGGCACTCACCAGTTCCTCCTGATGCTGCCTGAGAAGGCAGAGATCTCTCAGAAGAATCTGTGAAGTACCAGGCAACTGGTGCTTCTAAGTGGAGGAAGAAGCTACGTGGCTTGAGTTGCCTTTGTCTTCTGCCCACCCAATTTCTCTTGGTGGAGGAGGAAAATATCAGCCCCAGGGGAAAAGGAAAACTCTTCCTTTGCTCTTTCATTGCCAGCAGGGCTCACAATGAACGCCCCTGGGTAGAGATGATTAGGTTTCTTGTTTTTGTTCACTGGTCTTCCATTCAATTCTGGAGATAAATGAACCTATCTGGGCCACTTAATGTTTGTAGGTTGGAGTTCAGAAAAGGTTGGGCCTGGGTCACCTTCTTCAAAGGATCGGGATCCCCGTAATACCCTGCCACTACATTGTACTTCCAGTGTTGGAGTCCCTCATTTCGTTCTCCTATCATTTCTTCCTTCGGAACTCTACTTGGTTGCTTTTTGCATTATTTTCAGGGTTTACAGCTGTACTTAACGAAATGGAGCAGGAAAATTGTCATGTACGCCATTTTGTTTAAAGCTGAAAACTCCACACATGTAATTTTAAATGTCTAATAGTAATATTAAAAAATAAACAGGTGAAATAAATTGCATTAATACATTTTGACTCAATATATCCAAACTATTATGACACATAAACACTGTAGAAATTTACATGTTTTACATGTCTTTCCTACAAAGCATTTAAAATACTGTACGTATTTTATACATAAAGCTCATCTCAATTAATACTCATTTCATATACTCAGTAGCCCCGTGTCAAGATAAGACTACCACATTTGGCAGTGTAATCCTCAATCCTTCAATTCATTACATGCACTGCACAATAATTATCATTATTATTTTTTTTAAAAATCTGAAATTATCTCTTCTCTTGCTAAACCCTTCAAAGACTTTCTAAACCACAAAGAAAAAAAATGTGAAAATTCTGATGATGGCCTCCAGTGATACCATTTTGTCTCATTATTTTCCCTCCTAATTCTTAGTAACCGTGCAGATTTCAGCTTAATTGTGACACCTTCAGGGAAGCCCTATAAAATCCCCCAAAGAAGTCATGTTTTCCTGCTAATACTTCTTAACATACATTACACTTTTCTTATATAGCTTTTATCATAATTTTTATATAGTGTCTTTATGTAACTAGTTGTTTGTTGACTGTATTCCCTTTCAGACCGTACGTTCCATGACAGCTGGATCTTACCTGTCTTACTCAGTACTGTATTCCCAGTGCCACCTGCTTTTCAAATGAGTAAATGAATTTCACTAATTCATACATGGAAACTCAAAGCAAAAAGTTCCTTATTCTTAAAAGAGAATAATAATTAAATAATTTGAAAATGGTTAGTTTTAAAGTTCTGAGGACATAATTTTTACCAATTATATTTTTATTAAATACTAGGTCATTGCTTGTTTTATGGAAAATACAATGTATCTGAAATGCTTATTTGGAATATATCCTATATTCATTATCTCAAATGTATATCTCTAAATACTATTTGCAATAGAAATTAAAAAGTGCATTTCCAGAGTGTCCTTATATATAGTGCCTTATACAGAGGAGTGCTTACTAATATTCGATAATAATCAGAGATCAAGAAAATTTTCTTCTTGGCTTTGTTCTTGTGTTCTCTTTCCTCAGTGAATTAGAATATGTTGATTAAAATCATGTTAAATAATTCCTAGGAAGAAGCAAAAGTATCTGTGATTAGTGTATCTCGACTTCATTTCAATTGTGATCTCCAAATTGCGTCTTACATGAGTCTTGTCCTATGCACTTATTTTTACCAGCTTCTTGAATTATATAACACAGGGCAGAAATGCTTACTTCTCACTGGATTTGTACGACTTTTAGTAAATTAAGTTCCAGAGATAATTTGGAAAGAAAAAACAAAGTCTATGTAGCCTGTTCCATAGGATTTTGATTAGAACATCCTGAGAGTATTGACTGTGTGTGTTACATCATCACCTTACTTAAACTCTGAAACTAGAGTTTGTTTCTTCTTTCCATTCAGTGCTCTTAGGATCAACCACCCTCTGACCTACTTGATTTATCCTAGGATTTTAACTTTCTGTAATTATCCTCACCCAAGTATATAGTTTGAAAGTCATTAACAACTCAATTGTTATAAAGTATTTTAAATCCAAATATCAGGGAAAACCATATCAATACTTACATTTGAAATATTTTATGTTTGAATTGTAAAATTTGGTGAGTATCAAATTATGCATGGAAATATATAATTTATATGTATAATTTATATAAACAAATAAAACTTGTATAGAGTCATAGAAAAATAGATATAGTGGTAGAGTTTAGCTGTAAATAGATATTTTAAAAGTTGAGATACAAATGCATTATAGACGTCAATACTCAAGTCAATTTCCCTTTTACTTGGATTATTTTTCAGGAAATTATTATCAAAATTGCAAACAGAATTCAGCATACATGGTTTTTAGCCTGAACGTTAGGACCAAAACTCATACAGCATATGTTTACAATATTTTTTTCTCTTTTTGAAAGACAGATACAACAGAATAAAGCAGAAACGACAAAGAAATTTTACATTGTTTGAAATATCAATATTGAATACATACAGCAGAGATTTAGATGGAAACATTTGAGTTGATCCGGTACTTTTAAATATTTCACTGGTTAAATTAGTGTGCCATAGTTGATTTTACTAATTTCTACATGGTAATTGTAAAAACATGTGATTAATTGTGACCAACTTGCCTTCTTTTTTAAAAAAAAATGTGTTTATTTTTTAAAAAATCAGCTGTGTCCAAAAGTATTTTGTAGTTTTTAATTCTCAAGACAAATAGCCAACCGTCCACCCACAGAACTTGCCTTCTTTATCTAAGCAAACGAAGTATGCTTCCTCTACTATTTAGAAACATTTTGTTCAAATACATAAAACCCTCGATATTTCCCTTAACCCTCAGTTTTAAAAGATTACTCTAAATTATCCTCCTTCGTGAAAGCCCATCAAGTATGCACCACTGTGTTAGGTACATTTCTCAGATAATTCTGCCCATTACTGAAGATGGGGTTTCCTACATGAGAATTATAGTCTCTTCAGACGAAATGGGCTTACATTTAATCCTGTCTCAACTGAGCATTTTTTGGGTTCTCAGTAAAAATCACTTCATGAGTGTGAGTACAGTGCTTTTTCTTAATTATTAATTTTTAAATAATTTGAGATGAAACTGCAAACACTATTGAAATGCATTGCTTTTGGAGTTAAGACTGTCTCATTATCTTAACCAAGCCCTTTACCAAATTCCCCCCAGAATCATTGTTATGAAGAATTATACATCTATTTTTATACATTTTTTTTCCTGCTGGCCAGATCAGACAGATTTTTTGTATCAGTGAAGTCTGGTTCCAGGGCACATTGCCAAAATGATAATTTACCACAAACAAAATAAACAAGAGAGAAGATGGGATATCAAATATTGGCAGAAAGTGGAGAGTTTGCAGAGGGTGAGTAAAGTCTCTCCCGGCACCATTGACACTGCCTCTGCCAAGGCAAACTATGATAATAAAAGCCTCAGAAGCTTTAAAATGTATAAAAAATAATTGATTTTATTAAAAAATCTTATACATGCATACATATACACAAACATATCTCTATGTTAAATATAACGATTAAAACTTAAGTAATCACCAGAGTGATAGGTTTGGGCTTAAAATATTCCCATGTATAAGTTGTGATATTCCTTTTTCCTTCAAACCCTCATCTTTTTTAGAGCTCAACTTTCACAGATAAAAAAGTGCTACGACTTTCTCACACAGATTCAACATCAGCTATAGCAGCTGTTTGCCTGTCACCCAAAACCAAAAAAATATACATTATGCTTTAAAAAAATTCCTGGGGACAAAAGTGATTTGATAAATTTAAGACTCAATAAAAATGGCACTTCAATCTACTACTTCTGCTGTGCATGTCAATGAAATATGTACAGACTGAAGAAGAGGTACTTGGAGAATCAAACAGAAAAAAGACGTCGACAAGACAAAGAAAGTTGTCAGTAAACAGCCAGAGAGGTTCAAGATAAAATAACTAAAACTGGACAAACTGAAAGATAGGCTCTTCAAGAAATAAAGAAATTCTTGGGCAAGCATATGTCAACTGCTGCAAAAAGAGTGTTTTAATCAATGAGGATGATGGAGTTAAAATAAAAGAGGTGAGAATAAAATGCTCTGTAGAGAAATAAGGGAAAACAGGAGAATAGATGAATGAATAAGAATTTAAACACCACATTGTAGGAAACAGTGTTATGACACAGTAGACAAAATCGCATATGAAGAATGGACCCCAGGACAGGGGATTTGGGAGAAAATAAGAGCAGCAGGTATTTGGTAAGAGAGGACATGGGAAACCAGAGAGAAAATCAGAAAGAAACTAGTGGGAGTGTAAGTCTTCAGTTAGTCACCAAGAAATTTAATCTGAGAAAGAGACGAGCAGAGACACTTAGGGAATGAAAACCAAGGAGTCCTGTGGCTCTCAGTGGCTCTCACTGGGAGAAGATCTAGGAAGGTAATGAGGTGTGGGGAGTGTAATTGAGAAGGGAACAGGAGGGAACTAAAATCCATGAATAACCAACGTAGGGTTAAGAGACTGTTTGACAATTATTTTGTAGTAACTGGCTGGTGATGATGATTGGAGCTGGGAAGAAAATGGAATGCTGTGGGTAGGTCTAGACCCAAAGCAAAAGATAGAGAGAAAGGGCAAAACCTATCAATGTAGAGCTGTCACATTACGACCTTTAGATATTAATACATAATTGAAGTTTTTACTTTTGTCAAATTTTGTTATACTTCTAACAATTGCCTTCCTTTTCCCCATCCCACATAGAAGGCTGGGAGTTAGATCTTAAACGCATAATGCCACTCTTTGTGCATTTCTGATGCACACATATGTGTTCACACAATTGAGCTCAGATTGATATTCAAATCAACGTAACTCCACGTGTGGCTTAGTTCTAGCTCTGGAAATGAAATGATCCCCTCTTCAAGCAATGCACAATCTAGAAACAGAGGAGATGGGTGTTTTTAAAACAACCTATCAAGCTGGCCATTGCTATCCTAACACAAAGAGAGTAATGAGGTAATGTATAGAGGAGAAGCAATTAGTTGTCATGAGCAGGAAATGCTATACTCTTCTGGTTAATTAAATAATTTGTTTAAAAGAAGGGTTGCTGTCTCATTCAAACCTCAATTAGGATTTTAAGTAAGTTTAATATACATAATAGTGGATCTTGACTCTGAGCTGTTTGTATTCACAATTCTTCTGACACCAAATGTGGGGTTTTCTCCTCACACCAACCAACTCTCCAACTCTCCAGATATCAACTGGGTGTCCTACAATTCGATTCCATTCTGACACTGACCGCCTGAAGTTAGTACTGATCCCACAGGTTCAACGCTCGGTCCCACAGGACTGCCTCCTACTTGGCACTTCCAAGTCCTGGATCTCTGATATTTATGACCAACTGGCTAAAAAGTCGAGAGTTTCCATACCATGCCCCTCAGGTATGGTAATTTGTTGGAACAGCTCACAGAACTCAGAAAGGCATTTTACTTATTACTACCTGTTGATTTCAAAGCCCATAACTCCAGATCAGCCCAATGGAAGAGATGCCTATAGTAAGGTGTGGGTGGATGGGTGCAGCGCCACTACCCCCTTTCTGACTGCACCACCCTCTCAGCACCATGATGTGTTCACCTGGAAGCTCTCCAAATGTTGTTGATAGGGGTTTTGAAGGACGTTTTATCATGTTGTCACAGCCAATTGTTATTCTGCTCTTCACCCTCCATGGAGGTCAGGGCGTGAGGCTGAAAGTTCTAACTCTTTAATCGAATGTTGGGTTGTTCCTTTGGCAACCAGTCCCCATCCTGAAACTACCTAGGGGTCCATCAACAGTCACCTCATTAGCATAAACTCAAGTATGATTAAAAGGGTCTTATGATGAATGGCAAAAGATGCTCCTCTCATCCTTAGCTCTCAGGAAATTACAAGAGTTTTAGAAGCTCTGTGTCAGCAACTAAGGACAAAGACCAGACATACATTTCTTATGATCAAATTGCCATTCCTAGCTGCAGAGTAATTCCCCATCTCTGGTGGTTTCTCCTGTTCCCAGCCTCTCACTTGGAAGGAGTCTCTTCATTAAATTCTCTTGGGGGCAGCTGAGCATTCCTGTACTTTCCCACATAGTGTGGCGGTCCACTCTCCTCCTCCTGATTTTTTCTCAGATAACATGCTTCTCTTTGGCTTTAGGTCTAAAATAAATCATAAGCAAGCATGAATAGCAAAATACATTTTTTTTTTTTTCCATTCCTAAAGTACCTCGACTTTATAGCTAGATCATGGGACTCCTACATTCTTACGCCCCATTAGATTGAGAAATAACATAGTTGCCAAACTTTACCAGCTATGCTATTTATTGTATCATATTGCGGTATGTGTGTGAAATAGACTTTGCATTGGAGAGGACTGAACAAGTTTTATATAAAAAGTAGAAATTCCTTCAGTTTTTACTCCACTATAAGGAACTCTTAATTTTGCAGCTTCTGGAAAATGATTAGTGTTACAGATGCCTTTTCCATTACTTTAATTATTTAGATGCCTTTCAAATTTTACAACTTTTGAAATCCTCTTTGGATACTTCATGACAGAACCTTATTTAATAAGTGACATCCAGCTTAAAAGAGGCAGTTTTGATAAGTTGCTGCTTATAATTTCATTTCCTTAATATGCAAGTGTCCACAGAGCTATGAATGCTATCTCAGGTGGTGTGTCTGAAGAAAGCAACTGTGCAAACAGGCAATGAGTTTAATATTAGCAGCACAGTCTTAGCTTGAGCAATGTGAATCTACTACAAAGAAACAACATTTAACATTGTTGTATGAATATACTATGTGCCTTTCTGGTTGGTAACCTTATTGGGAAAATTTTTCATCCTGAATTTATAGCCATTGCAAAGGCCACTCGATGAATTCTCTCAAATTATCCAACACTCAACCTAACTTTTTTATATGTTGTGACCCACAAAACTGCAAAAAGTGCTAGAATAGGACGGCCTATCTCAAATGTGAAAATATCAGGATGCCTTAAAATAGTTGGTAAGAAACAACTTTCCCTGTTACTGGAAAAGCTATAGCTTACTTATTCTTTATGTTATGGTTGTTCCACAGCCTGATTTTTTTTTTTTTTTTTTTTTGCTAGAGAAACAGATTCTTTATAGATACAACAGATTTTTATTTTTCTTTTGCAGGAACTATGTTGAAATCTACTGAGCCACATAATTAAATCCCTTTAAAAACATTTCTGCATACATCCTTTGCTATTTTAAAGTGAAATGGGTAAATTTGCTCTGAGCAGGAGAATGGAGTGAGAACTTACTTGGGGTTGAGTGTATGCCTCAGGCTTACCCCAGGAGTGGTCCTGCCACATTGTGGTGAAGCTCCAGCCTCGGGTCTTAACTTTTTCACTCTGTCATATTCTTGTTCTGAAGGTGGGCAGGCCACTTAACCCCTCTGAAATTAGGTTTTTCCATGTATAAAATGAAATGATGGTAACCACCCAATCTACCTCACGAGTTTGTTGTGAGAATCACCTAAGAACATTTTCGTGAATGCACTTTGGAACCCACAGGGCTGTCTGTCCAGTTCTCATTTTAGGATTAACCTGGATGGTTTGGGACTTGTTGCCTCACTTCTTTGCAGCTGATTATTTTAACTGGAAAATGTTGATAGTAAAATCATCTACTTTATAGCACTGTTGTGAGGATTACTTAAGATCATGTGTGTACAGCATTTAGCAAAGTACCTAATCCATTGCCATAACCCAGTAAGTGTTTTTTGTTACTATTTTTATTGTATGAGCATTTAAAGTTATTGGGAAAGTAGTTTGATGGAATTGCAACCATTTTTGTTTCTTTGAAATGAATATTGTGTACACTGGGGTCGTTTTTATGGTTCTCTCTAAGTCTCTGCACCTAAAGCACACATATTTAAGCAAACACGACTATTCATTCGTTATGATGTTACTTGAGCAGCACTCTTTTTCATAATGGGGAGAGATCTGGCTTTGGTGATACGTTGTAGTTAACCTCACTTAGATTATGTCATGTTATGAAATAAACATTAAGAAACAAACGTAATACACACTTGCTCCTTTTGTTGTTTGCGGTTGCTATAATCTCTCTGATTCACTGCTCGTGGCATAGGAGCAGTGATTGACTGAGGCAGTTTCCTATCAATGCCAAGGCTAAAACTAGTGAAGAAGTGAAACAAATCTCTGCTAAAAGTTTTAACCAGACTTCTTCCATTTAAAAATGATGATTTATGGTTACAAGTTCTCCGTTTAATATGCATTAAGAATTCAAATGCTGTTGCGATAATTTTTTAGTAAAAGCTGCTTTTTAGGACTACCTTTGTGCATTTTCTTCACAAGCAATAATTCTTCATCTATGGAGTAATTTATTTCTTCTGGTTTTAATATGTTACAGATGAATGGTTGTATGTCTTTCCTGTTAGAGCATTACAAGACAGGCCACTTTTACATTAGGCTGGTACTACAACAGATACCTGTGGTGCTCTTCATGGTTCATGTGGTACTAATTTAAATGGGAAGTTGCACATATTTCATTGAAACACTTGGTAAAGCCAGCTTTCACAGAAGGGTGCAAATGATGGACTGTTCTCTGTGTGCAGCTGAACTGCTCTAAATGTGTCAGAGAGGGTTATGGATCATTTCATTCACCCATCAACTCTGGTTGGCTGTGTGTACAAATCACAGCATAGTGTCATCCAACAGAACATTCCTGACAATACTAGAACATTTATAGTACTGCCATTTTTAATAGGAGTTCTGCAACCCCATTTAAATAGTATTACTTCTTTAACACTTTCACTTCTGTTTTCCTGACCCTTTTTTTTCAAGCTGGCTTGGTCCTGGCTGCAGGGTTAACTGGGATTTGTTATGGCAACTCAACCATGCTGAGCGAGTGTGTGGGGAGGTCTCACTTTACCCACACTTGGGCCCTAGCTGGAGTTACATCCATTTGTAGTTGTACTGTGTATACCGCCTTCTTTATTCAAAAGCAAAGCTACTGGTCGCTCCAAGTCTGTTCTGGAGTATACTCACCCATACCTTTCCAACAGTCACATACCTTTCCAACAGTCAGCGTCAGTTTTAAACAAATACACTAAATAGGTTGGATATAAATGTTTAATTATGAAGTTCCTTGTCTCATCTTTGATCACTATTGTTAACAAAGAAAACTAAAAACTGTAATTATGATAAATGTTTTTTCCTAATTCTGAGATTTGTAAATTGTCATTTTTTTTTTTGACTGATTTTCTTTTTACCAGCTTGGGAACTACTAAAAATACTGTTTTGGGATCTGCGGTTCCCGGCTTCACTTACAGGCTTCTGGACAGTTGTTGAAAATGCTATTCCAAATGAGCTTACAAATATTCCATATAATATTGTTTACACTCAGTAGTAAAAGAGATACAGCACTTGTATTTTAGGACCTCATGACTTGTTATTTATGTTTATTTCCGCTACTGCCTAGTGATAATAGTAGTTGTTTTATACGTAAATGGGTAAAAAAAAAAAAATGTTTACAAGTTAAAGCTCATTGCTGACTCCATGAATCCAAAGCAAGTTGAAAAAAAATTGATACTGTGAATACAGGGAATACTAAAATGACAACATAAATCAAATTGCAGACTTTTCTGGAATTCTACACAGAACCTTAATCCAGGCCTTGTAACCATGTTATTTCATTGGGATAAATTAAGTCAGACATAAAAATGCAAACTTTCAGATATTTTATGCTATGTAACTCTCAAACTAGAAACTCCAACCAAAAATGTGAGCAATGGGCATTTTTCATAATTCTTAGAAATTAGCTTTATGTTGGGCACTGTATTTGTTTACTGGAATAAATAGGAAGGAAATATATATCTTAAAAGGAACTACATTTGTGTAATACCCTTCTCAAATTTTCTATTATATTAATGGTAATATCTATAAACAAGTGATTATTATTTTCCATCTTCTGAGGTAAATATTCAGATGTAGCACACATATCTTTGTTTTCATCCATACAAATAATATGATAAAAATTATTCTACATGGAGTAGGAAATGAAAATATTTTCCTCTGTAATTAATGTCAAACCATGATAAATATTGGTTTCTTCAAAATTTGTTTTTAGAAAAATCATACAACAATTTGGTATAGCTTGGAAGTCTATTCTCCAAACCTAACTAAAGTACACTTTCTCCTACATAAAAGAAAATTCGACTGTTAAGTGACACAAAATTATCAGAAGCATCAGTATGTATTTAGTATTCTGCTGCTGTTTACTGAAATCAGCAGGGTCCAGATGTCAACAGGACTCAATACAAACAGCTGCAGTGAGGAGACTTTAAAGAATAGCGGGAGTTGAGAGAACCCATGATGAACTCAAACTTTACTCACAGTCTGTCATCATCCCTTAGCCTAAAGAGGACAGAAAGAATTACAGGCTAGTGCTGCACGAGGTGGTACAGAGGTGGAAATAGACTACCCCTAACAGTTAGAGCCACACCTCAGGCCCATGCTGGGAGGAAGCCACTCCAATCCTCTCTATCCTCCAAAGCGCCAGTCCTCTGCTGGTGCCTCCTATTGGCAGAACTCTCCTGGAAGCCAGTGAGTGCTCCATGGGGAGGTCAGCCTCCAAGCACAAAGAAAGGCAGGGAAGTATGAAGAATGTGTCTGACTCGAGAGACGGAGGAATCAGAAAATAACAAGCAAAATAGCCACATTAAAAAATCAATGTAGTTTAATGATTTCTAATAAACAAACCAAATAATCAAAATTAAAACACCATTATACTCACTTAAAAAATTTTCTCTGGCTTTTTTTTTTTTTCCCTAAAATCAAGTTATAAAGCCCTATATGGACAGCTGGCATATAGAAGCATATATATGTCCTTTCTCAACTGGGGTTGTTATTCTAAACCCTGAAACACAGAAAATAATTTAAGAGGTCATATTCTTAATTCTTACGAGGTCTATTACTACTGCCATCTGAAGGAATAGGCAAGAAATTAATGTATTACCTATGATGGATGCTGTAGACATTAGGACTTGTTTCCCTGGAGGAACCATGGAGAGGAATTCCAGAGACCCTAATGCTCTGGGCCTTCTTCCTGGTGGAGTCTCTGACATGTAGATGGCATGTCAGTCTTTTTGAAATAGCTCCCATTCTGTTACCACTACAACCTTCCATTGATGGAAACATGCCATGGCTTTGCCACATCTTAGGAAAATTAATGTTTTCCATAGGAAGACCTTATTTCTCTTGTGCTTGATGCAGAGCAGGGGGCAAATTGTATTTGGTGCATGAGTATGTGAGTGAATGAATTAATCAATTAGCATCAGTGCTGATAAGTTAGTTAATAAGGCAATTCTCAAATGAAAGGTAAAACAATCTGAAAAAAACATTGTATGCATCTAACTTAAGATAAATTTAATTTTTGGTGACTTACAAAATAAAACACTTTGGAGGGGTATTTAAAAATTCTTCTAAAGGGGCAATATAGGCATCAATACTGCAGATTTTCTCACATGCTTGTCATTTTTAAACATTTTTTGCATCTCATTTTTTTTTTCTTCCTGTGCCTTGAGTCACTTAACTTCCTTAAATGGCCAATTTTCTAACTCTGAGTGTCATTTAATCCATCCATTGGCCACTTTCCCAATTCTTCTAAACATAAGCACTCAAATTTAATAAAATTCATGGCGTCCCATCTGTGTTTTAATATCAAACTTCTAGGGAAATCAACATGTGAAGTATGTTAAAGGCTGTGAGAAAACATGGTCTCATGAGGGGAAAATTGAAAAGAAGTTTCCAGGGAGAACCAATGCAGAGAAGCCCTGTGTGCCCCTTCCTGGTCCCTCATTTTCCTGTGGCTGTGTGAAGGTAGTGAAAAGCAGCCAACACTGTCCCATTGAATTGGAAAGGGCATAAATTCAAGCCATGAATGTGTGAACTGCATTGTACCCTCTTTGTGAGCATCTCTGAATGCTACCCTGTTGTAAGCTTTTAATTTCATTCTATAATAATTCAGTTGCCAAAGTCTTTGTCCTTGCTTCCTAACATATGCCCCAAAGGCTTGTTTCATGCAAGCAGATGCCATTAAATATGTTTATTAAATTTAAAGACAGAAAATATTTCCTACACCTGCATGTATGATATAATGCAGTTTCACAATTTGATGGAATATCCCCTTAAGAAAGTACTGCGTTGATTTCTATGTAGCATCAAATCATAGGTTTCTATCATTTCAAGAACTAATTAAGCAAATAGAAAGTAGTGCCTGTGGCTTAACCCTGTGATAAATCTGCATGAGCACCAGACACTGGGGCATCTCTCGTTTGAGTTTGCATTGGATTGACGAAATAAACTAAGTTGTGGAAGAGATACTTATTGCATAATTATAGTTTAAATATATGCATTAAGTAATCATTTCAGTAAACAAGAATTGCAGACTATTCATTGAACTGTAAGAAAAGGAAGATCTGTGAACTTATAAACTGTAAATGTTATTTCTTAGAAAGATTGTTCAATGAGCAGGTTCGAACTGGCGAAATTCCTAAGCAATGAGAAAATCTCTCACTTGTTTCCCATTGATATGCCACAATAGAACCAAACTTGGAAACCAATGTGGTTTTTCGGGAATAACTGAATAGAACTCTAAGTGGTATGCCGTGTTCAGGAGTTGGCATGTTGTTCAGTTTTGTCCAATTATCAATAAGTGAGAGGGATTAGCTCTTGGTAATAGTGCGGTGGATAAAAGGCTCGGGTCATGAGCAGTGAATTTAGAAAAGTGAGAGTGTACTTAGAGCAGGGAAAGCTTTTCTAAATTAGCAATAAAATGAGATGATTAGGTTAACTGTTTAGTTCCTAAAGTAGATAAATCCTGGTGATATGAATTATACCCTGAGTGGTATGTCAAGGTTCATCTAACTTTCATTTTCTTAATGCAAAATAATCACTTAGATCTTCATCTAACAGGCAACCAGAAACTAGGTAAAATTCAAAATGCCCTTGGAAATGGCACAAAATGACCTTGAGAATAGAAAAGAAAAAAGACAAGCAAACAGAAGGAAAAAATCATGAAATAGTTAATATAAAGTTTAGATTCAGATTAATGATTTTCTTTGTTTAAATGCCAGTGCTTGTATTCACATGAAAATCTGCCCTTAAAAGTACAGTTAGAACACATCAATCCTTAAGTGCTGCATACCAGAGATAAATGAAAACTCATTGTGCCAAGAAGAATGTTGATTTATGGCTGGCAGGAGCTGACTACTAGCTTTATTTAATCATCATTTTGGGGTATTCGTTTAACAAGGAAAGTGTTCAAAGGTAATTAACAAAAGCAAAAAATTATGAATTTAGAATGCATTTTGAGACTTTTCTAATTATCTACTGTGTTCACATCACATTAGCTAAAAATTAAAGAAAAAAAGAGGTAAAAGAAACTTTTACTTTACTGCTCAGTCATTAAAATTAACCTTTATTCACAGTACTTCAACAGATCCTACTTGCCTCTGAGAGGTGATCCAAACTTAAAATTGTTATGAACAAAGTGCTCTAACTTCAATGATCTCCTAAAATACCATCTATTGGACAGGCATAAACTGGATGTCTAAGAATATCCAAGAAATTGTACTCTTTTAGAGTTTTATAAACATGTAGAAGAAGCACATAGTTAATATTTGTTAAAGCTTAACAACAGAAACCCCAGGCAATAGAGCATTATGTGAAATCTGACATCGTGTGTTATGTAATTAACAGATAAAGTCCACCAAGCATTCACTCTTTTGTACTCTGTATGACATAACACTAGTTGCAAATCCAATTCGCAAGCTGTCTAAATGAATAATTTGTGGGAGGAGTGGTTAGAAAGATGCTAGCATTGCAATATATTTTCATTTTCAAATGCCAACTTTTCTGCAAGCTGGGTTCCTGGACGATACTAGTTTCACTTCACTACACGGGAACTGATTTCAAGTTAAGTTAAAACTCCAGATAACACCATGGTCTTGGAAATGTCCAATGGCTATTTTGTTGTAAAAATAACTGGCTTAGTCAGCTGCCTCTTCACTTACCTTCTTAATATGTCTATGATAAATATACCTAGCAGATAGTAGAGAGTCCGCTTTGTCTACGAGATTTGATCTCTCGAGAAAAAGCAATATGGAGTGAGGCAGACAGAGAACTCTATTTCATGTATAAAAATTTCCTTGTGTTATATAGTTTCAGTATAGCTTCCATTTTGAAACTATCATATTGGTACCAGAAAAACAAATACACAAGTCATCCTTTAATAAAAAATTGACCCCACACCCCATCTCAACCCCTTATCTTTAGCCCAATGACCTTTTTGTTGCTCTAATATTGTATCTTTTATATTATCTGGAGAATCTTTTCAGATCCCCTAAAATATGACTAAGTTTTTATTGAAAGAAATAGAGGCATATGCCATTAGATAAAGTTTGAAATTTGGGTAAATTATTTAATAGGTTTTAGTTATACAGCTTGGTATATGTCTGTCATTTTTCAAACAAGTTGTGTTTATTGACAAGCATTTTATGAATAGAAAAAAAGGAGACTTATAAGAAATATGAGAGGATTCAGAATATTTGCTGTTGTGTGTTGGAAGAAAATAAACTATTGGTAATAGATTGATTTCTTCAGTATCAAAAATCTTTAATCAAAGACTGAAGTGTGTTATGGCAGAAGTAATCTTCAATTTCACTTGTTCCAGTTAAGTATTCAACATACAGAGTTCATGTGTAAATGTAACAGACATGTTTTGTGTGCCAGGTACATGGTAAGTAATGAAATACACTATTGCATCACTTTCATCCCACATACTACTGTGACTTTTGTTACTTAAATGCCAACTACGCACCTGTGTTGCCCTGGACAGATCACATAAATCATTTCTGAGCCTCATAATTACCCCATAATGTATGTACAATCAAACTTAGCTTATATTTGAGTAAATTCAAGTTCAGAGAGTCTAAGTAACTTTCCATGTTCAGAATTAGCAAAAATGTTGTCAAAATCTGACTCTAATATTTTTTTCTATATTACTACTACCACTGGAGTACAAGACAAACTGTTCTCAAAGAGGACTATTAAGAAGAAGGAGAGACAAACATGTCATGGAAAATTCAGCCCCATGTGATAATTTTTCTCTAATTGCAAGAAGTAGAAATTTTTTAAGAGCACAGTGCAGGGAGATAGTGAAGGTAAGATTTGGACTGAGTTCTAAGGAATGAGTAGGAATTTCCCAGGATTGAGGAGTAAGGAGGCAATTTCACAGACATACCTGTATCAGAAGATGCAATGTCATTATTTTCTAGGCAATTTAGTTATTTTATTAGAGAAAAATGGTGTAGTTCAGTCACACCTGAGAAGTCAGACAATATCATGACTTTTGTTTATATTCTCTCCCACAATGAAGACAATCATAGTTCAATATCAGTACTGCTCATATAGAATGAGTAGCTATACATGCCAGTTTCTCTCTTTACCTCCTCCTTATTTCAGTATTTATATCATATATATAATTACTAGCAAATTTTTCTAATATATCTAGGATATATGTCTCCATATAACATATTTACTTATCCTCTCATTACTTTAGAGAACTCACATAAGTTGTTTTGTTTTAAAGAAATTCATTTTTCATTCAACATAAAAGTGACAAGAAATACCCAAAGCAAGGAAAAAGAGGGAAAGTGAGAGAGCCTGGTTGGCCAGGATTGGTGGGGACCCTAGAGAGGCTTCCCAATACAGAAAAGAATAAGTGAGTGACCACAGTAGTCTGCATTCCTGCTGTAGACTCCTACCCTCTAGCCACGGGAAAGTCCCTAGACCCTCATGAGCCTAAGAATAGCATAGGAAGCTGCCTAGAAACTGCAAAGGCATTGCTTCAAGGATCAAGATCACATTGGGTCCCACACACCCCCTGAGCCTTAAGCAACTATAGCATGATGTCATTTTGAGAAACCTGACCCCACCAGTCTGCATCCTGACTGGGAGCCTAACAGTCCCTGCACCTCCAGATCTCTGGAGGTCCATTGATATTGTCCACCCTCAGCCACCACCACAATTGGCTGTTGCCACCAGAGCTGAAACACAAGTCATTGGCAAAGACCCCATTATCTCCAGCAATGAAGCCACTGTGTATTTTCAGGCACTGCACCCCAAGGATAAATTCCCCTACCTCCAGCAGCTGCCACTGCAGGCTGCTGTTGCTTGGGATGAAGTGCAAGCAAAGTACATGCTTGCCAGCATCCTGCATTAGGCTGCTTTCATTGAAAGCAATCCTGGCCTCTCCAGTAGCAAGCCTATAGTACAGCCACTACCACCCTGACCTAAGCATTCTGTCTTGGCCTGGAGATCACCACATCCCTGCCTAGCAAAGCCAGTCTCTGCAGGCACCATCAGGGGCCTGATAACAAGTCTGCCTCTCTTGGCCCCACCCCTTTGTGCCAGAGAACTCTGTCCAAGGGTCTGGGGTTCACTAAACCTAGCCTACCATTCTTGGCAGCTGAGCACTTCTTCTATGGGCCTGAAGACAGCTCCACCCAACCTGTCATTACCACCACAACTGGCAACCATACCGACATGCTATTTGTAGGTCCAGGGACTGGCCCACTCAGCCTATCATGGCCACTGCTAACAGCAGCATGAACTACTTGGGAACCAGAGCTAAGTGTTATCACTGCTACTGCCATTGCACATAACACATCTACTGCCCAGGGTCTTGAGAATCTGCCTGCTCACCTGGCCACCCGCTGCCACTATCAAGTAAGTTACCTGGAGGCCCCAAAATTGGTCTGCTCTGATTCATTAATGCTGGTGCGAGCATACACTGTCCTAGTGGCCAAGGACAGGCACACTCAGCTCAGTGCTGCCACCAGTGGGGTTTGAGGACAGGCTAACTGGCCATTCTGTCCCCAGCAAAACCTAACCGCAGCCTCTACCAACAACCCTACCCTAAGCCACTAAGCAAATTGCAGATAACCACTGTCATTTTCGGCTGAGGAAGTCATATAGAGACCACACTACTAAATGCACCCAAAATCAAAACCAAAGAGCCCTACCCAACTAACGTCAGAGATACCTATTCAGGAAAAAGTCCTCCCCATGAAAGCAAATTCAGATAACGAGAAGAAATGACTCTTATGTCAGATGTATGAATATCATTGTAAGAACCAAGAAATATGAGGAAGCAAGAAAATATGACACCTCCACAGAGACAGAATAACTATCCAGCAAGAGATTCCAGTCAGAAAGAAACATGTAAAATCCCAGGAAAAATTAAAATAGGATATTAATGAAGCTGAGTGAGATACAAGAGAATACAGAAAAACAATATAAATATGTAAGAAAAATAATTCAAGATATGAATTAGAAATTTACCAAAAAGATAACATAAAATCATACAATCAAACAACAACAAAACCCTCAGAAATTCTAGAATTAAAGAATTCATTAAACAAAATAAAAAATGTATTCCAAAGCTTCAAAATACATTAGATCAAGAAGAAGAAAGAATTTCAGAAGTTGAAGCCAGGCCTTTTGAAATAATCTAGTCATGCAAAAATAAATTTAAAAAATTAAAAAAGAATGAACAAAACTTACACCATATATGGGACACCATAAAGCAACCACATTTTTGAAGTTTTGGTGTCCCAGAGGGTGAAGAGAAAATGAAGGGATAAAAAATCTATTTAAGAAAATAATAACTGAGAAGGAACCAAGATGGCTGATTAGACATAGTCAGGAAGAGCATCTCCCACGGAGATACCAGACTTCAGGAAGATTGGCATACTTTAAGCAGATCTTTAGAAGAAAGGCATTTACAGTGGATGAAGGAAGGATGCAGACCCTGAGCTGAAGGAGGAGGAAGCTGGGAACCCTGAACAGGGATGCTGAGCACCAGGACTAATTCATGGCCCCCAGCAGCTCCTGAGGAAGGAGTGAGTTAGATAGACCTCTGGAATCCTAAAGGTAGGAGACTCACAACCCCCACAGACAATTGAGTTGACAAGGAGCACTGTTGGGGAAGGTGGCAGGGACTTCACTCAAGCCTGTGCAAAGCCCAAAGTGTCTGGTGGGGGAATAGCTATATTGGAGCATGGCCAGGGATGTCCGTTCCCCAAGGCTTGCCACGTTACCCTAGGTGGCTTTGGGCTTTGTTGCTGGTTAGACCTAGGTACTAGGTACTTAGACTAGCAAGGCAGTCTAGCCCATGAGATGGTGTCTGATCTGAGCACCTCTTTGCCTGCTGGCCTCCTTCAGGGTCCCTACCTGTTCACACCCAGTTGCAGTGCAGTCTCAGATGCCCAACTGAGGTACTTCCCAGTGGCTGCTGCCATAGTGCTCCTTTGCCAGCACACTGTGCCTAACTGTTGAACAGCCCGAGCAGATGACACTCCATTGATATGTACCCACCTACCTGCAGCACCCCTCCACTGCAACCTCTCCCCACTGCTTTGCCAACACATGCATGAAAATGGAATTCATTGCTTTGCCCCCACTGGTACATACATGCACTCTGCTCCTATCAGCACCTCATCCCCACCGACCTGATGTACCATGCTGTTGCTGCCGGCACGCATGTAGGAGTGCAGACATTGTTGCCCCACTTCAGTGAAGTGCTTCACTGAGCACCCCCCACTGGAGAATTGTGGCCAGTGGAAACACCTCAGCTCCTCCAGTGCAGCAACTATGTAACATCATGGAGCCAGAGAACAAAGCAAGTATGTAACATCAAGGAGCTACAGAACAAAGCCATGGTCCCAGGCCCCAAAGTTTAGAGCATGCAGTCTAGGAGTGCTGAGCTGAGCCTTGGCCCCTGAAATCTTCCAAAAGTGAAACCAGTCAACTGAATCTGCCTTATTCCACAGTCAAACCCTTAATGGCATAAAAGAATATAGAAGCAAAGAAACCAATCCAAAGGATAGCACTTCAAAGATGAAAGGAATACCAGCCCACACAGATGGAAAAGAACCAGTGTAGAAACTCTGGCAACTCAAAAATTCAAAGTTTCTTCTCACCTCCAACCACGCTAGATTTCAACAATTGTTCTCAACCAGTCTGAAATGGCTGAAATGACAGACATAGAATTCAAAATCTTGATAGGAATGAAGATCACTGAGATTCAAGAGCAAGTCAAAACCCAATCCAAGGAATTCAATAAAGAGATGAAAGATAAAATAATTATTTTATGAAATACCCAAGCTGATCTAATAGAGTTTTATAGTTGAATTTTATAATAATAATATAGTTTTATAACACAATTAGAAATATAACAGCAGAATAGACCAAGCTGAAGAAAGACTCTCAGAGCTCAAAGACTGTTTTTTTTTAAATCAATTTAGTCTAACATAAATAAAGAAAGAATAGAAACAAATGAACAAAACCTCTGAGAAATATGGCATTATGTAAAGACACCGAACTTATGATCAATTGGCATTTCTAAAAGAGACGGACAGAGAGCAAACAACTTGAAAATATATTTGAGGATATTGTCCAAGATATTTCTTCAGCATCACAATAGAGGTTAATATTCAAATTCAGAAAATACAGAGAGCTCCTTTGAGATTCTATACATGATGAGCACCACCAAGACACACAATTTTCATATTCTCCAAGGACAATATGAAATAAAAAATATTAAAGACAACTAGAAAGAAGGAGAAGGTCAACTAAAAGGGGAAGCCCATCAGACTAACAGTGAAACTTTCAGTAGAACCCCTATAAGCCAGAAATTTGGGGGCCTACATTCAGCATTCTTAATAAAAAAATAATTCCAGCTAGTAATTTTATATCTAGCCAAACTAAGCTTCATACATGAAGGAGAAATAAGCTTCATATATGCAAGAGAAATAAACAAATGCTAAGATAATTTATTTCTGCCAGACATATCTTACAAAGGAGTCCTTAAGGAAATGCTAAACATAGAAATGAAAGACAGTTACAAGGCACCAAAAAAACACACTTTAGTACACAGACCATTGACACCATAAAGTTATGACAAAATTAAGTCTGCATAACGACCAGCTAACAACACAATGATGGGATCAAATCTGCACATATCAATATTAACCTTGAATGGAAATGGGCTAGATGTCCCATTTTAAAAGCATAGAGTGGCAAGTTGGAGAAAGAAGAAAGATAAAACTGTCTGCTGTTTTCAAGAGACTCATCTGACATGCAAAGACATCTATAGGTTCAAAGTAAAGAAATTGGGAAACATTCACCAAACAAATGAAAAACACAAGAAAGCAGGGGTTGTTATTTTAATTCCAGACAAAGCACAAAACACATGTTATACCAACACTGCTAAAAAAAAAAAAAAAAAAAAGACCAGGAAGGGTATTACTTTAGGATAATGGGTTCAACTCAGCAAGAATACTTAATTATATTATATATATGAACACAACACTGGAGAACTCAGATTTACAAAACAAGTTCTTAGAGATTTACAAAGAGACTTAGATAACCACACAATAATAGTAAGAGACTTCAACACCCCACTTACAGTATTAGACAGACCATCAATGCAGAAAACTGATAAAGATATTTAGGACCTGAACTAGACACTTGATCATATGGACCTAACATCACATATAGAATACTACACCCAACAATAGAAAATACATTCTTCTTATCTGGACATAGTACATAATTTAAAATTGACCACACAATCAGCCATGAAACAATATTCACGAGTTTGCAAAAGCCAAAATCACACCAAACACACTCTCAAATCATAGCACAACAAAAATAGAAATCAATGATACAAATATTTCTCAAGACCATACAATTAAATGGAAATAAAACAGACACCTCCTAAATAACTTTACAGTAACGTAAAGTCAGAAATCAATAAATTATTTCAGACTGAAGACACCAAAGATACAACAACATACCAGAATCTCTGGCACACAGCTAAAGCAGTATTCAGAGAAAAGTTTTTAGTGCTAAATGCCTACATCAAGAAGTCAGAAAAATCAGTCTCTGTGTCTGTTTTTCTACAAGTACCATGCTGTTTTGGTTACTATAGCATTGTCGTATAGTTTGAAATTGGGTAGTGTGATGCCTCCAGCTTTGTTCTTTATGCTTAGGATTGTCTTGACTAAACAAACTATTTTTGGTTTCATGTGAATTTTAAAATAGTTTCTTCTAATTCTGTGAAAAATACCAATCATAGTTTAATAGGAATAGCATTGAATCTATAAACTACTTTGAGCAGTATGGCCATTTTCACAATATTGATTCTTTCTACCTATTAGCATGGAATGTTTTTCCATTTGTTTCTGTCCTCTCTGATTTCTTTGAGCAGTGGTTTGTAATTCTCTTCAAAAAGGTCCTCCTGTTCCTTTGTTAGGTGTATTCTCAGGTATTTTATTCTCTTTATAGCAATTGTGAATGGAAGTTCATTCATAATTTGGCTCTTTGCTTGACTGATATTGGTGTATAGGAATGCTTGTAACTTTTACACATTAATTCTGTAAAATCATTGAGACTTAGCTGAAGTTGCTTATAAGTTTTAGAAGCTTTTGAGCTAAAAGGATGGGGTTTTCTAGATATGGGAACATGCCATCTGCAAAGTCAATTTGACTGTCTCTCTTCTTATTTGAATACCCTTTCTTTTTCTAGCCTTATTGGCCTAGCCAGAACTTCCAATATTACATTGAATAGGAGTGGTGAGAGAGGACATCTTTACCTTGGGCCAGTTTTCAAGGGGAATGCTTCTAGCTTTTGCTCATTTATTAAATGAACCAGTATGATATTGGTTGTTTGTTTGTCATAATGGATCTTATTATTTTGAGGTACATTCCTTCAATACCTAGTTTATTGAGAGTTTTTAACATGAAGGGATGTTGAATTTTATTGAAGACTTTTTCTGTGTCTATTAAAATAATCATGAAATTTTTGTCTTTAGATCTATTTATGTGATGAATTACATTAATTGATTTTTGTATGTGAAACCAGCCTTGGATGAACTCAACTTGATGGTGGTGGATAAACTTTTTGAAGTGCTACTGTATTCAGTCTCTCGGAATTTTATTGAGACTTTTTGCAACAATGCTCATCAGGGATATTGGTCTGAAGTTTTCTTTTTCTTTTTTTGTCATATCTCTACCAGATTTGGGTATCAGGATGATGCTGACTTCATAAAATGAGTTAGGAAGAAGTTCTTTCTTTTGAATTCTTTGGAATAGTTTCAGAAGAAAGGGTATCAGCTCCTCTTTGCATCCAACAGAACAAAATAGAGAACTCAGATATCAGACTGCACATCTACAACCATCTGATGTACAACAAACCTAACAAAACAAACAATGGGGAAAGGATACTCTATTTAATAAGTGGTGCTGGGTAAACTGACTATCTATATGCAGAAAACTGAAACTGAACCCCTTCCTTGTATCTTCCACAAAAATTAATTCAAGATGAATTAAAGACTTAAGTGTAAAACCCAAAACTATAAAAACTCTAGAAGAAAATCTAGGCAAAATTATGAAATCACCAAAAACTATTGCAACAAAAGTAAAAATTGACAAATGGGATCTAATTAAACTAAAAAACTTCTGTACAGTAAAAGAAACTATCATCAGAGCAAACAGGCCACCTATAAAGTGGTAGAAAACTTTAGCAATCTACCCATCTGACAAAGGTTTAATATCCAGAATCTACAAGGAACTTAAACAAGAAAAACACTTTACAAGAAACTTCACAAGACAAAAAGCAAACAACCTCATTAAAAAGAGTGCAAAGAACACAAACAGACACTTCTCAAAAGAAGACATCAATGCAGCCAGCAAACATGAAAAAAAGCTCAACATCACTGATCATCAGAAAAATGCAAATCAAAATCACAGTGAGATACCATTTCACACCAGTCAGAGTAGTGATTATTAAAAAGTCAAGAAACAACAGATGCTGGTGAGGTTGTGGAGAAATAGGAATGCTTTTACATTATTGATGGAAATGTAAATCAGTTCAGCCATTGTGGAAGACAGTGTGGCAATTCCTTAAAAACCTGGAACCAGAAATGCCATTTGACCCAGCAGTCCCATTACGGGATATACAACCAAAGAAATATAAATCATTCTATTACAAAGATACATGCATATGTATGTTCATTGCAGCACTAAACACAATAGCATAGACATGGAATCAACCCAAATGCCCATAAACCATAGACTGGATGAAGAAAATATGGTACATATACATCATGGAATACTATGCAGTCATAAAAAATAAGATTAGGTCCTTTGCACAGACATGGATGGAGCTAAAGCCATTATTTACAGCACACTAACACAGCAACAGAAAACCAAACACTGCATGTTCTCATTTATAAGTGGGAGCTGAACAATGAGAACACATGGACACACAGAGGGGAACATCCAAACTGGGGCCTGTTGTGTGGTTGGGGGGAGGTAGAGTATTAGGATAAACAGCTAACGCATATGAGATTTAACACCTAAGTAATGGGTTGATAGTTGCAACAAAACACCATGGCACATATTTACCTAAATAGAAAAACTGTACATCCTGCAAATGTACCCCAAAACTTAAAATAAAAATAAAAAAGTGAAAAAAATCTCAAATTAACAACCTGACATCATATCTAGAGGAAGTAGAAAAAAAGAGCAAACCAACCTCAAAGCTAGCAAAAGAAAGTATAACAAAAATCAGAGCTGAAGTAATGAAACTGAGACATGAAAAACCATGCAAAAGATCAGAAAAACCCAAAGTTCATTTTTTGACAGAATAAATAAGAGTGATGGATTGCTAGCTAGCTTAATAAAAACAAAACAAAATAAATAAGCAAAATTAGAAATGTGAAAGGGTACATAGTAGTTATACATATATATTTATGAGGTACATAAGATGTTTTCATACAACCCCTTATTTTAACAAAGACATTTCTTTCTATTAATTCCAGGTCTTTAGATAATAATGCTCTCAAACAATTGCCAACAAGACAAACGTTAATCCACCTATCACCTGAAAGCCCAGACCTCCCGGTGTCCCACCTTTCCAGACAGAACTAATGTACATTTTACATGAATTGATTGATGTATTATACCTCCCTAAAATGTATAAAACCAGTTGTAGACCAACCACCTTGTGCACATGTTGTCAAGAACTCCTGAGGCTGTATCATGGGCATGTCCTTAACTGTGACAAAATAAACTTTTAAATTATTGGAGGAAAAAAGAAAATAAAAAAAGAAATGTCAAAGGAGACATTATCACCAGCACAATAGAAATACAAAAGCCTCTCAGTAACTATTATGAGCAATGCTATGCCTATGAACTAGAAAACCTAGAAGAAAGAGATAAATTTCTAGAAACATACAACCTCTTAAGATTGAACCAGGAATTCAACAGCACATCAAAAAGCTTATTCATCATGATCAAGCAGGCTTCATCCCAGGGAAGCAAGGCTGGTTCAACATATACAAGTTCATAAACATAATCCACCACATAAATGGAACCAAAGACAAAAACTACATGATTAGCTCAATAGATGCAGAAAAGACCTTTGACAAAATTCAACAGTGCTTCATGCCAAAAACTCTCAATAAACTAGGTATCAATGGAATGTATCATAAAATGATAAAAGCTATATATGACAAACCTACAGCCAATATCATACTGAATGGGCAAAAGCTGGAAGAATTTCCTTTGAAATTAGGCACTAGACAAGGATGCCCTTTCTCACCACTCCTATTCAATATAGTATTGGAAGCTCTAGCCAGAGCAGTCAGGCAAGAAAAAGAAATAAAAGGTATTCAGCTAGGAAAGGAGGAAGTCAAACTGTCTCTATTTGCAGATGACATGATTGTATATTTAGAAGACTCCATTGTCTCAGTCCAAAATCTCCTGAAACTGATAAGCAACTTCAGCAAAGTCTCAGAATACAAAATCAATGTGCAGAAATCACAAGCATTCCTATACACCAATGAAAGACTAAAACAGAGCCAAATCAAGAGTGAACTCCCATTCACAATTGCTACAAAGAAAATCAAATACCTAGGAATAAAACTTACAAAGGATATAAAGGACCTTTTCAAGGAGAACTACAAACCACTGCTCAATTAAATAAGACAGGACACAAACAGACGGAAAAAACATTCCATGCTCATGGTTAGGAAGAATCAATATCATGAAAATTGCCATACTGCCCAAAGTAATTTATAGATTCAATGCTATCCCCATCAAGCTATCAATGACCTTCTTCACAGAACTGGAAAAAAACACTTTAAACTTCATATGGAATCACAAGAGAGCTGGCATAGCCAAGACAATCCTAAACGAAAAGAACAAAGACAGAAACATCACACTGCTGGACTTCAAACTATACTACAAGGCTACAGTAATCAAAACAGCATGGTACTGTTACCAAAACAGAGACATAGATCAATGGAACAGAACAGAGGCCTCAGAAGCAACACCACACATCTACAACCATCTGATCTTTGACAAACCTGACAAAAATAAGCAATGGAAAAAGGACTCCATGTTTAATAAATGGCATTGGGAAAACTGGCTAGCAATGTGCAGAAAGCAGAACCTGGACCCCTTCCTGTCACCTTACACTAAAATTAACTCCAGATGGATTAAAGATTTAAACATAAAACCTAACACCATAAAAACACTAGAAGAAAATGTAGGCAAAACCATCCAGGACATAGGCATAGGCAAGGACTTCATGACTAAAACACCAAAAGCAATGGCAACAAAAGCCAAGATAGACAAATGGGATCTAATTAAAATTAAGAGCTTCTGTACAGCAAAAGAAACCATCATTAGAGTGAACTGGCAACCAACAGAATAGGAAAAAATGTTTGCAGTCTACCCACCTACAAAGGGCTAACATCCAGAATCTACGAAGAACTAAAACAGACATACAAGAAAAACAAAACCCATTCAAAAGTGGGTGAAGGATATGAACAGACACTTTTCAAAAGAGGACATATATGAGGCCAACAAACATATGAAAAAATGCTCATCATCACTGGTCACTAGAGAAATGCAAATCAAAACCACATTGAGATACCATCTCATGCCAGTGAGAATGGTGATCATTAAAAAATCTGGAGACAACAGATGCTAGAGAGGATGTGGAGAAACAGGAACACTCTTACACAGTTGGTGAGAATGTAAATTAGTTCAACCATTGTGGAAGACAGTGTGGCGATTTCTCAAGGATCTAGAAGTAGAAATTCCATTTGACCCAGCAATCCCATTACTGGGTATATACCCAAAGAACTATAAATTGTTCTACTATAAAGACACACGCACAGGTATGTTCATTGCAGCCCTGTTTACAATAGCAAAGACATGGAACCAACCCAAATGCCCATCAATGATAGACTGGACAAAGAAAATGTGGCACATATACACCATGGAATACTACGCAGCCATAAAAAGCAATGAGTCTGTGGTTCGGCATTCTGCAAGCCTGCCGAGTGCACGTCCACAGCCGGCTCCCTCGCTGTCTGAATCACCGACCTCTCTCCCCGCTGTATTTCCAAAATGTCTCTTTCTAACAAGCTGAGGCTGGACAAGCTGGATGTGAAAGAGAAGCGGGTCATTATGAGAGTCGACTTCAATGTTCCTATGAAGAACAACCAGATAACAAACAACCAGAGGTTTAAGGCTGCTGTTCCAAGCATCGAATTCTGCTTAGATAATGGAGCCAAGTCAGTAGTCCTTACGAGTCACCTAGGCTGGCTTGATGGTGTCCCTATGCCTGACAAGTACTCCTTAGAGCCAGTTGCTGTGGAACTCAAATCTCTGCTGGACAAGGATGATCTGTTCTTGAAGGACTGTGTAGGCCCAGAAGTGGAGAAAGCCTGTGCCAGCCCAGCTGCTGGGTCTGTCATCCTGCTGGAGAATCCCCGCTTTCATGTGGAGGAAGAAGGGAAGGGAAAAGATGCTTCTAGGAACAAGGTTAAAGCTGAACCAGTCAAAATAGAAGCTTTCTGAGCTTCACTTTCCAAGCTAGGGGATGTCTATGTTAAAGATGCTTTTGGCACTGCTCACAGAGCCCACAGCTCCATGTTAGGAGTCAATCTGCCACAGAAGGCTGGTGGTTTTTTGATGAAGAAGGAGCTGAACTACTTTGCCAAGGCCTTAGAGAGCCCAGAGCGACCCTTCCTGGCCATGCTGGGTGGAGCTAAAGTTTCAGACAAGATCCAGCTGATCAATAATATGCTGGACAAGGTCAATAAGATGATATTCATGGTGGAATGGCTTTTACCTTTCTTAAGGTGCTCAACAACATGGAGATCAGCACTTCTGTTTGAATAAGAGGGAGCCGAGATTGTCAAAGATCTAATGTCCAAAGCTGAGAAGAATAGTGTGAAGCTTAGCTTGCCTGTTGACTTTATCACTGCTGATAAGTTTCATGAGAATGCCAAGACTGGCCAAGCCACCATGGCTTCTGGCATACCTGCTGGCTGGATGGGCTTGGACTGCGGTCCTGAAAGCAGCAAGAAATACGCTGAGGCTGTCACTCGGGCTAAGCAGATTGTGTGGAATGGTCCTGTGGGGGTATTTGAATGGGAAGCTTTTGCCTGGGGAACCAAAGCCCTCATGGATGAGGCGGTGAAAGCCACTTCTAGGAGCTGCATCACCATCATAGGTGGTGGAGATACTGCCACTTGCTGTGTCAAATGGAACACAGAGGATAAGGTCAGCCATGTGAGCACTGGGGGTGATGCCAGTTTAAAGTTCCTGGAAGGTAAAGTCCTTCCTGGGGTGGATGCTCTCAGCAATATTTAGTACTTTCCTGCCTTTTAGTTCCTGTGCACAGCCCCCAAGTCAACTTAGCATTTTCTGCATCTCCACTTGGCGTTAGCCAAAACCTTCCATGTCGATTCAGCTAGTGGCCAAGAGATGCAGTGCCAGGAACCCTTAAACAGTTGCATAGTATCTCAGCTCATCTTTACTGCACCCTGGATATGCCTACATTCTTCAAGATCCCATTTGAATTTCTTAGTGACTAAACCATTGTGCATTCTAGGGTGCATAGATTTATATTTTGCCTGTTAGTGAGCTGTGTTAGCTTAGTTCCCTTTTGATGTATCTTATTCTTATTAGCTTTGTCACTGTTTCACTACTCAGCATGGAAACAAGATGAAATTGCCTTTGTAGGTAGGGAGGTGAAATTGATGATCCACTAAATAAACAATAAAAGTGACCATTGAAACCTTGGGGAAAAAAAACAACAACAATGAGTTCATGTCCTTTGTAGGGACTTGGACAAATCTGGAAATTATCATTCTCAGCAAACTCACACAAGAACTGAAAACCAAGCACCGCATGTTCTCACTCATAGGTGAGTGTTGAACAATAAGAACACTTGGACTCAGGGAGGGGAACATCACACACTGGGAGTAGTTGGAGGGGGCCAGGGGAGGGACAGCGGAGGGAGGGAAGGGTGGGGAGGGATAACATGGGGAGAAATGCTGGATATAGTATGCACCTATGCAACAACCCTGCATGACCAAACAAACAAACAAAAAATGATCATCTCAGTAGACACAGAAAAGACTTTAGAGAAAACTTAACATCTCCTCATGTTATAAACCTTCAACAAACTAGAAATTATAGGAACATACTTCAAAATAATAAAAGCCATCTATGAGAAACCCACAATCATCATCATACTTAGTGGGCAAAGCTGGAAGTGTTCCTCTTAAGACCCAGAACAAGAATGCCCACTATCACCACTCCTACTCAACACAGTACTGGAAGTCCTTGTCAGAGTAATTAGTCAAAAGAGATAAGTACAAACCATCCAAATAGGAAGAGAGGAACTCAAAATATCTCTCCTCACAGACAATGTAATTTTATACCTAAAACCTCCATAGTCTCTGTCCCAAAACTCCTTGATCTAAAAAACTTTAGCAAAGTTTCAGGATACAAAATAAATGTACGTAGTGAGTAACATTTGTATACACTAACAACGTCCATACTGAGAACTAAATCAAGAATTCAATCTCAGTGACAATACACACTCTCTCTCTCTCTCTCTCTCTCTCTCTCTCTCTCTCTCTCTCTCTCTCTCTCTTTTTCTCTCTCTCTCTCTGTCTCTCTCTCTCAATCTTAGGAAAATAATCAGGGAAGTGAAAGACCTCTACCATAAGAATGACAAAACACTGCTGAAAGAATGAAGAGATGACATAACAAATGAAAAAACCTCTGATGTTCATGGATAGGAAGAAAATATATTGCTAAAATGGCCATACTGCCAAAAGTAATTTATTAATACATTACTATTCCTATCAAACTACCAACAATCATTTTCACAGAAATAGAAAAACACTATCCTAAAATTCACATCTCATTTCATTTAGTTCTTTCTTGGAAACTCCTTAATAGCCAAAGCAATCCTACATGAAAAGAACAAAGCCAGAGACATTACATTATCTGACTTCAAACTAACAAAAAGGCTACAGTAACCAAAGCAGCATGATAGTGATACAGAAGAGACACACAGACTAAGGAACAGAATACAGGACCCAGAAATAATGCTGAACACCTTCAACCGTCTGACCTTTGACAAAGCCAACATAAATAGGTAAAGGGAAAGGACACCCTATTCAATAAATGGTACTGGGATAGCCAGCTAGCCATAAGCAGAAGATTGAAACTGGACCCCTCTTTTTCATTATACACGAAAATCAACTCAACATAGATTAAACTCTTAAATCTAAGGCTGAAAACAACAAAAGCCATAGGAAAAAACCTAGGAAATGCTGTTCTGGAAATTAGCCTTGGCAAAAGATTTATGACTAAGTTTTGAAAAGCAATTGCAACAAAACCAAAAATTGGCAAGTGGGACCTAATTAAACCTAAAGGGCTTCTGTACAACAATCAATCTATCAACAGAGTAAATAGACCACCTACAGAATGAGAGAAAATATTGGCAAACTGCATTCAACAAAGCTATAATATGCAGAATCTATAAGAAACTTAAGCAAATTAACAAGGAAAAACAAACAACCTAATTAAAAAATGGGGCAAAAGACATAGATACTTCTCAAAAGAAGAAATCACACAGCCAACAAGCATATGAAAAAAATGCTCAACATGACCACTCATTAGAGAAATGCAAATCAAAATCACAATGAGATACCATCTCACACCAGCCAGAATGGCTATTAACGAAAAGTCCAAAAATAACATGCTGGTAAGATTATGGGGAAAACGGAGTGCTTATACACTGCTAATGGGAACATAAATTAGGTCATCCACTGTAGAAAGCAGTTTGATTTTTTAAAGAACTGAAAACAGAGCTATCATTTGATCCAGCAATCTCATCACTGGGTATATATTCAATTATATACCCATTACTGGGTATATATATCCATTACTGGGTACATATCCAAAGAAATATCAATAGTTCTACCATAAAAACACATGCACATCTATGTTCATCACCAGTTATTTCCAAAAACAAAGACAGAGAATCAACCTAGGAGCCCATCAACAGTGGATTGGATAAAGCAAATGTGGGATATATACACCATGAAATACTGCATAGCCCTAAAACAGAATGAGATTGTGTCCTTTGCAGCAACGTGAGGGGAGCTGGAGGCCATTATCCTAAGCAAATTAACATAAAAGCAGAAAACCAAATACTGCATGTTCTCACTTATAAATGGGATCTAAAAGTTCAGAACACATGAACAACAACAACAAAAAAAAGCTACAATAAAAAGTAGGACTTACTTAAGAGTGGAGGAATATGAATATTAAAACACTGCCTATCTGGTACTATGCTTACTACATGGTGATGAAATAATCCACATACCAAACCCCCTCAACATGTAATTTATCCATATAACAAGCCTGCATTTGTATGCTCTGCATCTAAAATAAAAGTTGAAAAAAAGAAAGTAAAATAAAATCTGAACATTTCCAAGGTTTAGCTAAATATTTAAACATCCAGATTCATAAAGCTGAGAAGTCCTCAAATAGATACCAAGAAAAATGTCTCCATGACACATTATGATCAAACTGTCAAAAGTCAAAGGCATAGAGATAACTGTAAAAACAAAAAGAGAAAAGCATCCAGTGACTTATAAGGAACTCCCTTCAGATTAATAGTGTATTGATTTATCAGCAGGAATTTTACAAGCTGGGAGAAAATAAGATCATATTTTCAAAGTTTTAAAAAGACAATAACTACCTGCCAAAGATATTATATTCATCAAAGTTGTCCATCATAAATGAAGGAGAAATAAAGTTTTTCCAAGACAAGAAATTCTGAGGAATTTTATCACCTCTAGACTGGCCAGACAAGAAAATCTTAAGGGAGTTCTATACCTGGAAGCCAAAGGACAATATCTAATTATCGCAAAAAGACATGAAAGTTTATAAACCCACTAATAGAAAACACACAAATGAGGAAAAGACTCATGTGAAACCACTGCAGAAAAACAATAGTTCTTGAACTGCTACAGAGAAATAACTGAAACTGAGTAATGTGTAAAGAAAAGAACTGGCTTAATTGGTTCATGGTTTTGCAGGTAGTACGGGAAGCATGATGGCTTCTAGGGAGGTCTTGGAAACTTTCAATCATGGTGGAATGCCAAGGGGAAGCAAGCAAGTCTTACATGGCTAGAGCAGGAGGAAAGGGGGTGGGGTGTGCTACGCACTTGTCAACAACCAAAACTCATGATAACGCAATCACTGTCATGAGAACAGCACCAAAGGGAAAATCTGTCCCCATGATCCAATCACCTCCACCAGGTCCCACCTCCATCTCTAAGGATTACCATTTGACATGAGATTTGGGTGGGGACACAGACCCAAAGCAAAATAGTAATAGGAGAGAAAGCAAGAAACAAGGGGTAAACAAAACAAAAGAAATCAATTAATACAATAATTGGAATAAACCCTCACAAATCAATAATATTCATGAATGTAACAGATTAAACATTCCATTTAAAACATATAGACTGATTGCATAAGTGGAAAACAAAAATGAAAACATGACTCAACTATGTGCTGCTTCATAAGAAACTCATTTCACTTGTAAAGACATATGTAGACTCAGAAAAAAAAAGAGATAGAAAAAGATATTTATGCAAATGTAAAATAAAAGTAAGTATAAGTAGCAATATTTATATCAGAAAAAACAAACTTTAGGTCAAAACAGTTAAAAGAGACAAAGAAGGTGATTATACAATGATAAAGGGATCAATTGAGACAGAAAATATAACAATCCTAGACATATACGGATCCATCACTAGAGCATCAATATATGTAAAGCAAATATTGTTAGATCTAAAGAGAAAAATAGATTCAAAACGATAAATTGTTGGGGATTTCAACACACCAAACTCAGCATTAGACATATTACCTAGACAGATAATCAACAATGAAACATTGAATTTAAATTTCACGTTAGACCAAATGGACCTAAAAAATATCTACAACATATTTCACCCAACAATTGCAGAATACACATTCTTCTCATCACCACACTGAATGTTTTCAAAGATATATGCTGTATGTTAGGACACAAAAGAAGACCCAACAAATGTTTTAAAAATCAAAATTATACAAGTATGTTCTCAGCCCACAATAAAAAATAACCTAGAAATCAATAAAAAGAGGAACTTTGGAAACTGTGTAGATCCATGTAAATTAACAAGATGCCCCTGAATGGCAACTGGTTCAATAAAAAAATCAAGGAGAAAATTATTAAAAATCTTTTTGGAACACATAAATATCAAAACACAGCATAGCAAAACCTATGAGATACAGCAAAAATATGCTAAGATGGAACTTTATAGAAATTTACATGCACATTTAAAATGTAGAAACATTACATTTTTGTGTGTGTTTGTTTTTTTTTTCTATTTCCTTAACCTTTATTTTAGATTCAGGGGTACATGTGCAGGTTTATTATATAGGTAAATTCATGTAACAACAGGGAGTTGTTGCACAGATTATTTCATCACCCAGGTACTAGGCCTAGTACTCAGAAGATATTTTTCTTGCCTTCTTTCTCTTGCCACCCTCCACCCTCAAGTATGCTCCAGTTTCTGTCGTTCCCCTATATGTATTCATGTGTTTTTATCATTCAGCTCCTACTCCTAAGTGAGAAATGCAGTATCTGGTTTTCTGTCCCTGCATCAATTTGCTAAGGATAATGGCTCCAGCTTCATCCATATTCCTGCAAAGGACATCATCTTATTCTTTTTATGGCTGCATAGTATTCCATGGTATATATATATATATCATATTTTCTTTTTTCTTTTTTTTTTTTTTTTTGCCTTGAGACGGAGTCTCGTACTGTCACCCAGGCTGCAGTGGCACAATCTCAGCTCACTGCAATCTTCATCTCCTGGATTCAAGCAATTCTCCTGCCTCAGCCTCCTGAGTAGCTGGGACTACAGGCATGCACCACCACACCCAGCTGATTATTTTTGTATTTTTAGTACAGACGGGGTTCACCATGTTGGCCAGGATAGTCTCGATCTCCTGACCACGTGATCTACCCGCCTCAGCCTCCCAAAGTGCTGGGATTACAGGCATGAGCCACTGTGCCCGGCCCATATCACATTTTCTTTATCCAGTCTACCATTGATGGGCATTTGCGTTGATTCTACATCTTTGCTATCATGAATAGTGCTGCAGTTAACATATGTGTTCATGTGTCTTTTGATGGAACAATTAATATTGGTGTATTAGGGTTCTCTGGAGGGAAAGGACTAATGAGATAAATGTATACAAGAAAGGGGATTTATTAAGGAGTATTTTCTCACACAATCACAAGGTGAAGTCCCACAATAGGCCATCTGAAAGCCAGTCTGAGTCCCCAAACCTCAAAAGTAGGGAAGCTGACAGTGCAGCCTTCAGTCTGTGGCCAAAGACCTACGAGCCTCTGGCAAACCACTAGTGTAAGTCCAAAAGCTGAACAACTTGGCTTCTGCTGTTTGATGGCAGGAAGCATGTACCACAGGAGGAAGATGTTGGCCAGAAGACTTAGCCAGTATAGTTCTTCCATTTTCCTCTACCTGCTTTTATCCTAGCCACACTGGCAACTGATTAGATGGTGCCCACCCAGATTGAGTGTGGGTCTGCCTCTCCTAGTTCACTGACTCAAATGTTAATCTCCTTTGGTAACACCTTCTCAGACACACCCAGGAACAATACTTGCCTATTTTCACCCAATCAAGTTGACAATGTTAACCATCACAATTCTTTTGGTCATATATCCAGTAATGAGATTACTGGGTCAAATGGTAGTTCTGTTTTTAGCTATTTGAGGAATCATTACACTGCTTTCCACAATGGTTGAATTAATTTACACTACCACCAAGTTTGAAAGCATTCCCTTTTCTCTGCAACCTCACAAGTTTCTGTCATTGTTTGAAATTTTAATAATAGTCATTCTGACTGGTGTGAGATGGTATCTCGTTGTGGTTTTGATTTGTATTTCTCTAATGGTCACTAATATTGCGCTTTTAAAAATATGCTTTTTGGCCACAAGTATATCTTATTTTGAAAAGTGTTCATGTTCCTTTCCCAATTTTTAATGAGGTTGTTTGTTTTTTCTTGTAAATTTAAGTTCCTTAATGATACTGGATATTAGACCTTTGCCAGATACATAATTTGCAAATATTTTCTCCCACTATGTAGGTTGTCTGTTTACTCTGTCGATAGTTTTCTTTCTTTCTTTTTTTTTTTTCTGTGCAGAAGTTCTCAAACTTAATGAGATCCCATTGGTCAATTTTTGCTTTTGTTGCAGTTGCTTTTGATGGATTTGTCATGCCATCTTTGCCAGGTCCTATGTTCAGAATGGTATCGTTTAGATTGTCTTCCATAGTTTTTGTACTTTGTGGGTTTACACCTAGGTTGTAACACTATCTTTGTGTATGGTGCAATGAAGAGGTCCAGTTTTAATTTCCTGCATATGACTAGCCAGGTATTCTACCACCATTAATTGAATAGAAAGACCTCTCCCCCTTGCTTTTGTCAGCTTTGTAAAAGACCAGATGGCTTAGGTGTGTGCCCTTATTTCTGGGCTCACTCTTCTGTTCCATTGGTCTATATGTCTGTTTTTATACCATTACCATGCTCTTTTCGTTAGCCCTGTAGTGTAGTTTGAAGTCAGGTAACAATGCCTTCAAATTTGTTCTTTTTGCTCAGGATTTCTTTTGCTATTTGGGCTCTCTTTGGTTTCACATAAATTTTAAAATATTTTTTTTTCCAATTACGTGAAGAATGTTACTGGTACTTTGATAGAAACAGTATTATCTGTAAATTGCTTTGGGCAATATGGCATTTTAATATTGATTTTTCCTATCCATGAACATGGGATGTTTCTCCATTTGTTTGTAACATCTCTGAATTCTTTAAGCAGTGCTTTGTAATTCTCATTGTAGAGATCTTTCACCTACCTTGTTAGCTGTATTCCTAGGTATTTTATTATTTTGTGGAAATTGTACACAAGATTGCATTCCTGCTTTGGCTCTCAGCCTGGCTGTTGTTGGTATGTAAGAATACTAGCAATTTTTGTATGTTGATTTTTGTATCCAGAGATTTTGCTGAAGTTGTTCATCTGTTGAAGGAGCTTTTGAGCACAAACTATAGGGGTTTACAAGATATAGAATCATGTCATCTTCAAATGAATATTTTGACTTTGTTTCTATTATTTGGATGCCCATTATTTCTTTCTCTTGTCTGTTCTGGCCAGGACATCCAGTATTATGTTGAATAAGAGTGATGAGAGAAGGCATCTTTGACTTGTACTGGTTTTGAAGGGGAATGCTTCCAGCTTTTGCTCACTCAGTATGATGTTGGCTGTGGATTTTTCATGGATGCCTCTCATGATTTTGATGTATGCTTCCTCAATACGTAGTTTATTGTGTGACTTTAACATGAAGGGATCCTGAATTTCCCTGAATGCCTTTTTTGCATCTTTTGAGATAATCATGTGGTTTTGTATCTAGTTTTATTTATATGATGAATAACATTTATTGATTTGCCTATGTTGAACAAACCATGCATCCCAGAAATAAAGCCTACCTGATGGTGGTAGACTAGCTTTTTGATGTGCTGATGAATTCAGTTTGCAAGTATTTTGTTGAGTATTTTTGCATCTATGTTCATCAAGGAACATAGATGCAAAAATACTGCATCTATGTTTTTTTCTCCTGCTGGATTTTGGTATCAGGGAAATATTGACCTTATAGGTTGAGTGGGAGAGGAGTTTCTCCTCCTAATTCTTTGAAATAGTTTCATTTGGAATGGTACCAGGTGTTCTTTGTATATCTGGTAGAATTCATGTATGAATTTGTCTGGGTCTGGACTTTTTTGTTTTTTTTTTGGTTGGTAAGTTATTTTTTACTGATTCAATTTCAGACTCTGTTACTGGTCTGTTCAGAGAATTAATTTCTTCCTGGTTTAGTCTTGGGAGGGTGTTTGTTGCCAGGAATTTATTCATCTCTTCTAGGTTTTATGGTTTGTGTGCATAGAGGAGTTTCTAGTAGTCTCTGCTGGCTGTATTTCTGTTGGGTCAATGGTAACATTCCCTATGTCATTTCTAATTGTGTTTATTTGGATCTTCTCTGCTTCTTTCTTTATTAATCCAGCTAGTAGCCTATCTATCTTACGAATTTTTTTTCTAAAAACCAACTCCTGATTTAACTGATCTTTCAAATGATTTTTCATCTTTTTATCTCTTGCAGTTTAGCTTTGATTTTGGTTATTTCTTGTCTCCTGCTAGCTGTGGCATTGGTTTGCTTTTGTTTCACTGTATCTTTTAGTTGTAACGTTAGGTTAATTTGAGGTCTTTCTAACTTTCTTTTTGTTTTCTCTATTTATATTTTTTATTATACTTTAAGTTCTGGGATATATGTGCAGAATGTGCAGGTTTGTTACAAAGGTATACATGTGCCACGGTGGTTTGCTGCATCCATGCCCCTAACATCTACATTAGGTATCTTAACACTGCCTTAGCTATGTCCTAGAAATTCTGGCATGTTGTATCTTTGTTCTTACTAGTTTCAAAGAATGTCTTGATTCCAGCCTTAATTTCATTATTTACCACAAAGTCATTCAGGAGCAGGTTGTTTAATTTCCATGTAATTACATGGTTTTCAGCAATTATTTTAGTCTTAACTTCTATTTTTATTGTGCTCTTGTCCAAGCATAAGTTTGGTATGCTTTAGGGTTTTTTGCATTTCCTGAGGATTGTTTTATGTCAGATTGTGTGGTTGACTTTAGAGTATGTGCTATGTGTCAATGAGAAGAATGTGTACTCTGTTGTTTTGGGATGTAGAGTTCTATAGAGGTCTATCAGTTAGTTCTATTTGGTCCAATGTTGAGTTCAGGTCCTGAATGACTTTTGTTAATTTACTGTCTCAATCTGTTTAATATTGTCAGTGGAATATTGACGTGTCTTACTATTGTTGTGTGGGATCCCAAGTCTCTTTGTACATCTCTACAAATTTTCTCTATGAATCTGGGTGCATCTGTGTTGGGTGTGTATATATTTAGGATAGTTAGGTCTGCATGTTTGATGGAGCCCTTTACCAGCATATATAATGTTCTTCTTTATATTATTCTTTTCTTTGAATTTTGTTGGTTTTAAATATGTTTTGTCTGAAATTAGGATTGTAGCCTCTGCTTCCCTGCTTTTTTCTGATTTCCATTTGCTAGGTAGATTTTTCCTTTATTTTGAGCCTATGAATATATATCACTGCATGTGGGATGGGTCTCTTTAAGGCAGCATACCCTTGGGTCTTGCTTTTTTATTCAGCTTGACATTTTGTGCCTTTTAAATAGGGGATTAAGCTCATTTATATTTAAGGTTAGTATTGATATGTGCGGGTTTAATCCTGCCATGGTGTTTTTAGTGGGCTACTATGCTGGCTTGTTTGTGTGTTTGCTTTGTAGTGTCATTGGTCTGTATACTTGTTTTTGTATTGGCTGGTAACAATCTTTCCTTTCCATATTTAGTGTTCCTTTAAAGATTTCTTGTAAGGCAGGTCTGGTGATAACAAACTTCACCAGCATTTGCTTACCTGAAAAGGATCTTATTTATTCCTCATAGAGGAAACTTAGTTTGGCTGAATATGAAATTCTTGATTAAAGAACCTTTTTCTTTAAAAATGTTTAAATATAGGCACCCAATCTTTTCTGGCTTGTATAGTTTCTGCAGAGAGGTCTTCTGTTAACCTGATAGAATTCCCTTTGTAGATTATTCAACCTTTTTCTCTAGCTGCCTTTAACATCCTTTCTTTCTTTTCAACCCTTAAAAATAATTATGTGTCATGGGAATAATCTTTTTGTGTAGAATCTTGTAGGAATTCTTTGTATTTCCTGAATTTGACTGCCGTCCTCTCTAATAAGATTTGGGGAAATTTTCATGAATGATTTTCTAAAATATGTTTTCCAAGTTGTTTGCTTTGTCCTTGTCCTTTTTAGAGATGTCAGTAATTCATAGATTTGGTCTCTTTATCTATTCCCCTATTTCTCAAAAAAAAAAATTATTTTTCCTTTATTTCTGTCTGACTATCTTATTTTGGAGAGCCAGTCTTCAAGTTCTGAGATTCCTTCCTCAGCTTCATTAATTCTGCTGTTGATACTGGCAATTGCATTGTGAAATTCTTGTAGTTTCTTTTTCAGCTCTATCATATCATTTAGCTTATTTTTATACACTGGCTGTTTTATGTCAGCACCAGTATCATTTTAATATGATTTTTAGTTTTCTTAGATTAAAATTTGCCATTCTTCTCAATATCAATGATTTTCATTTTTATTCACATTCTGAATTCAACTGTCATTTCAGCTTACTCAGACTGGAAAAGAACCCTTGTGGGAGAAAAACTGGTCATTTGACAGACATAAGGCACTCTGGCCATTTAAGTTGCTGGAGTTCTTGTGTTGGTTCTTTCTCATTTCTTCATGTTAATGTTCCTTTAACTACTGGGCTGACTCTGATCCACATGGTCAGGCTGGAGCAAGGTAATTGCCATGGAGGCCCAGGTCAGGCAGCCCTGCCCAGTGAGGAGAAGTGAGGACTGGGACCTAAACAGAGAACATTCCATCTGCTTTTCTTTGAGGTGGGGACTCTGTTCTGGGAGTCTGGATCAGCCCCTGGTTCCCATGGACTTCACAGAGCCTGAAGACATCAAGGGTGAGGGCTATGAGACAGCAAAAATGTCAAAGGGGGCTTTATCCCAGGGAGTTGCAGAGCTGCTAGTGGTTCAATAGTCCCAGAAGGGAATGGCTAGAAACTCAGTCTGGGAGACCATGCCCAGTGAGGAGATACTGAATCAGGAACCAATGTAACAAACAGACTGGCCACTTTTTCACAGGGCTGCTGATATATGCTGAGGGTCCACTCCAGCCCCTAGTTATCTTGGGTTTTCCAGAACCTGAAGGTATGAACAGTGAAGGCTGCCAAACTGTAAAGATGATGGCCTGCCCCTCTCTCTGGGAGCTCTATGCCAGAGAGGTTTGAACTGCTCTTGCTCAGAAAACACTGTGGGTGCTTTCAGACACCCTGGTTTGGAGGTCCAATGACTGAGAAGGAATGGGATTAAAAAATCACTCTGGCCACTTTTTTTGGAAAGCAGTTGTGCCATATTGGGATCTGCTTTAGCTCTTGGTCATTTCAGACTATCCAGTCCTGAAGGGAATAATAGCCAAGGCCGCAAAACAGCAAATATGGTAGCCAACAGCCTGATCCCCACATCCCTCTCCTTGAAGCTCCATCCCAAGCAGGTTTGAAACTGTTGCTGGCCAGAAAACACTGGTGGGGTGGTTACAGGCCTCAGTTAATAAATTCTGCTCAGTGAAGAGTAGTAGGATCTGGAACTTGCTTGAAAAAGCAGTCTGGCCACTTCTCTGTAGAGCTTCTGTGTTATGGCTGCGGCCTCCTCCAGTACCTAGTCATCTAGGGATCCCTACAGCCTGAAGACAACAAACACTAAGGCTGTGAAACAGCAAAGATGTTAACCTGTTCCTCCCCAGGAAGCTCTATCCCAGGGAGCCTCAGTACCACTGCCAGCAGGAAAATACTGGTGAGGCTGGCTGGTGACCCTGGTCAGGAGGTCCTGCCTAGTGAGGATAAGCAGGGTCAGGGACTCACATGAAAATGCGGTCTGGCCACTTTTTCATAGGACAGCTTCACTAAAGGTAGCAACAGCTAAGGTTGTGAACAGTAAAGATGGTGACCCTCCTCCCACTCTGGGAGTTCTCTCTGAGTAGTGTAAGGCTGCTGCCAGTGGGTGGCTGGAGTTCCAAGTCAGTGACTCTTATTTTGGAAGGTGTGATGAAAGTAGGACCTGTAGACTGTCACTGCTCAATCTTCTGGATTCAACCTGTTTCCTAAGGGTGTGTGACTTCCCACTTTGCTACAGTTGCAGCCACTTTTGCCAGGAAGTTCAGGTATCCGAAGCTTCCAGGGCTCTGCATGTGGAGCCAGGTGCTCCACTGAGACTCTGCATAGGTTTGTGTGTTGAACTACAGTCTTCATGGAGTGGATTCACAAGGGGATCCCCTGACCTGAGAGTTCCCAAAATCTGTGGGAGAAGCATGGATCCCCAGGGTGGCGCACTCACTTATCATTTCCCTTGGTGAGGGAGGTTCTCCTGGCTCCATTTTGCTTCCAGGTGGACAGTCTGACTGCCTTGCTCTTTCCTATTCTCTGTGGGTTGAGTCGTTTTTTGAGGATTCCAATGCATGTACCTGGATGTTTCAGTTGAAGGTACTGTATTTACTCACTCCTTCTATTTCTTTTATGAGAGTGGCACACAGTTGTTGCTTCTAGTCAGCCAAGTTGGCCAGTCTCCCAAAACACTTCAAGTATACTGCCTAAAAATGTACCTCAAGGAACTAGAAAACACAAACAAACTAAACCACAAATGAGTAGAAGGAAGAAAACAATAAAGGTCAAAACAAAAGTAAATGAAATAAAGACTAAAAAGATGCAAAGTGTGAACAAAACAAATGTTTGGTTTTTGAAAAAATAAAATCAATAAGCCAAAAACTAGAGTAATCAAGAAAAAGAGAAAAGATACAAAATGAAAGATAAAAAAGAGGACATTATAATTGATATCAAAGGAATAAAAAAGATAATCTGAAACTATTGTGAACGACTGTATGCACAGAAACTAGAAAATCTAGAGGAAATTAATAAATTCCTGGAAATATACAACCTGCCAAAACTGAATAAGGAAGAAACAGAAAACTTAAACAGACCAATTAGAAGTATCGAGATTGAATCAGTAATAAAAAGTCTCTCAACTAGGAAAAGTACAGGACCAGATGGCTTCAACGCAAAATTTTACTAAACTTTCAAAGGTGAACCAATTCTCTTCATCTATTTTAAAAAATTAAAGAGGAGAAAATTCTCCCTAACCAACTCTCTAAGGCCGGTACCTTGATGTGAAAACCAGACAAAGAGGCAACAACAAATCTATAGGCCAATGTGCTTGATGCAGAAATCCTCCTGAAATACTAGAAAAACAAATCTAACAGCACAGAAAATATAATATAACATAACCAAGTGAGATTTATACCAGGGTTATACCAGAGATGCAAGGGTGGTTCAACATATGCAAATGAATAAATGTGACACATCTCATTAACAGGACAGAAACCTTATAACTGTCTCAGTAGATGCAGAAGAAGTATTTGATAAAATTCAACATCCTTTATGACAAAATGCTCAATAGACTAAGCATTGAAGACACACACTTCAATGTAATAAAGGCTCTATATGATAAACTCATAGCTAACATCGTACTTAATGGGGAAAAGCTGAAAGCCTTTCTTTTATGAACTGGAACAAGACAATGACGTCCACTTTAACTATTCTTATTCAATATAGTAATGGAATCCCTGACCAGAGTAATCAGGCAAGAGAAAGAAATAAAAGGTATTCACATTGGAAAAGAGGAAGTTTAATAGTCCCTTTTTGCAAATGATGCAATCTTATATCTAGAAAACTTAAAGATACCACCAAAAACCTCTTAGATCTGGTAAATAAATAAAATTTCAGGACACAAAATCAACATACAAAAATCAGTAGCATTTGTATATACTACTAATTAACTAGCTAAGAAATAAAAAAGGGAAAACCATTTTCAATTGCCACAAAAATAATAAAATACCTAGGAATAAATTTAACCAAAGAAGTGAACTATCTCTACAAGAAAAACTACAAAATACAATGAAAGAAAATGAAAAGTACATAAACAAAGGAATGACATTCCATGTTCATGGATCAGAAGAATTAATATTGTTAAGAGACCTTGCTGCCTAAAGCAATCTACAGATTCAGTGCAATCTGTACCAAAATTCCAATGTCTTGTTTAACAGAAGTAGAAAAGAGCATCCTAAAATGTACGTTAAAGCAAAAAAAGAGCCTTGATAGTGAGAGCAATTCTAAGCAAAAAGAGCAAAGCTAGAGGCATCATACTATCTGACTTCAAAATATATTGTAAGGCTATAGTAACCCAAGCAACATGGTATTGGTCTAAAAACAGCCACATAGAAAAATGATAAAGAATAGAAAACTCAGACAGAAATCCACATATTTATCGTGAACTGATTTTTGACAGAGGTGTGAGGAACATAGATTGGAAGAAATGACTTCCACTTTAATAAATGGTGCTGGGATAACTGGATATCCATATGCAGAAGAATGAAACTGGATCCTTATCTCTCATCATATTAAAAAAAATCAACTGAAAATGGATTAAAGACTTAAAAGCAAGACCCGAAACTATAAAGCTACTTAAAACAAAACATAGGGGAAGCACTTGAGGACATTGGTCTAGGTAAGGATTTTATGGCTAAGACCCCAAAAGCAAAAAATAGATAAACGGGACTATATTAAACTAAAAAGCCTCTGTAAAAAAAAAGCAAAAAAATACAATCAACAGGATAAAGAGACAATCTATTGAATGGGAGAAAATATTTGCAATCTGTTAATCCAACAAGAAACTAACATCCACCATATACAAGAGACTCAAATGACTAAACAATTTTAAACAAAAATTTGTTTAAAGTGGGCAAAGGCCATGAATAGATATTCCTCAAGAGAAAGAAGCATGCAAATGGTAAACAAGCATATAAAAAAAATGCTCAACATCATGAATCATCAGAAAAATGCAAATAAAAACCACAATGAAATACCATCTTACTCCAGTTAGAATGGCCATCATTAAAAAGCAGACAAAAGAAACAGATAATGACAAAAATCTAGAGAAAAAGAAACTCTTATACACTGTTGGTTGAAATGTAAATGAGTATAGCAATGGTAAAAAATAGTGTGGAGATTTTTCAATAAACTAAAAATAGAACTCAAAAACTAAATATAGATACTATCATGGCTCATCAGTCACACTACTTGCCATTAATCCAAAAGAAATAAACCACTATGTAAAAGAGATACCTGAACTCCCTTACCTATTGCAACATTATTCATAATACCAAATATATGGTATTAGCCTAAACACTCATCACTAAACAAACGGATAAAGTCTGGTATGTATACACAATGAAATACTGTTCAACCACCAAAATAATAAAATTCTGTCATTTGCAGCGAAATAGATGTAACTGGAGATCATTATGTTAAGTGAAACAAGCCAAGCATAGAAAGACAAATACTGCGGATTGTCATTCATATGTGGGAGCTAAAACTGTGGATCGTATGGAGGTAGAGAGTAGAACGATAGATACCAGAGGCTAGGAAGGGTGTATGTAGGGGTAGGGGGAATAAAGAGAGGTTGGTTAATGGTTACAAGAATTAATTTCTAATGTTTGATAGCAGAGTAACTATAGTTAAAAACAATCTGTTGTATATTTCAAAATAGCTAGAAGAAAGGACTTGAAATATTACAAACACATAGAAATGATAAATACTTGAGGTGATGGATAGTCCAAATACCTTGACTTAATTGTTATGCATTGTATGCATATAAAAAAGTATCACATGTACCTCACAAATAGGTACAAATTTAAAAATCTTTTATTATTAGCAACATGTATGTTTTGCCATTTTCTTCAATTTTATGCCATTAACTTTATTGCTTATTAACTTTGTATTATGAAAAATTTTTTAATGTGTACAAAAATAAAGCAATATAATGAACCCTCATGTTCTGATTACCCAACAATTAATTCGAACAGTGAAAATTCAGTGTAAGTCTAGTTTTGTCCACACCTACTTGCATGTCCCCCTTTCCATATGATTTCAGAGCAAATTTCAGACAGCGGTTAGTTCCATGAAAAAATATTTCAAAATATTTTTTTTGAACTTAATAGATGGTGCTTTATTTGATAAATATACCCACCAGCATTGTAAGGCAAAATAATAAGGGAGTTGTTAAGTGGGAAGAGCTGTTAAACTTAACTATTAAGTTTAAAAAAAAATTTCACTTCGTTTTTACTATACTTTTAGTTCTGGAGTACATGTGCAATGTGCAGATTTGTTACATAGGTATACATGTGCCATGGTGGTTTGCTGCATCCATCAACCCATCATCTACATTGGGTATTTCTCCTAATGATATCCCTCCCCTACCCACCCCCTATATTTTTTAAGGGAAAGAACTATTTTGAAGCATAACTATGATACCATAATTAAACTTGAAATACCAACAATCATTTATTAATATATTTGTTTAGACACTGGATGTTTATATCTGGTTTCACAAATATTTCAGTTTTGTGATTGATGGATAGGTCTCAAGTCTTTTAATTTAACATTCTATTTTCATATTTTTTTCTCATTTGCATTTTTTTAAACAATGGCCACAATAAAACCATAATTCATCACATGAACAAAACTAAAGACAGAATCCACATGATTATCTCAATAGATGCAGAAAAGGCTTTTGATAAAATTCAACATCCTTCATGTTGAAAACTCCTAATAAGCTAGGTACTGATGAAGCATACATCAAAATAATATGAACTATTTATGACAAACCCAGAGCCAATATCACACTGAATGGGAAAAAGCTGGAAGCATTCCCGTCCAAAACTGGCACAAGACAAGGATGCCCTCTCTCACCACTTTTATTAAACATAGTATTGGAAGTTCTGGCAAGGGCAATCAGGCAAGAGAAAGAAAGAAGAGGTATTAGAATAGAAAGAGAAAAGCCAAACTGTCTCTGCAGATGACATGATCCTATATGTAGAAAACCCCATCTTCTCAGCCCAAAAGCTTCTTAATCTGATAAACAAATTCAGCAAAGTCTCAGAATACAAAATCAATGTGCAAAAGTCACAAGCATTCCTATACACTAACAATAGACAAGCAGAGAGCCAAATTATTAATGAACTACCATTTATAATTGCTACAAAGAGAATAAAATACCTAGGAATATAGTTAACAAGGGAAGTAAAGAACTTCTTCAAGGAGAACTACAAACCATTGCTCAAGAAAATCAGAGAGGACACAAACAAATGGAAAAACATACCATGCTTATGGATACAAAAAATCAGTATCATGAAAATGGCCATACTGCCCCAAGTAATTTATGGATTCAATACTATTCCTATTAAACTACCATTGATATTCTCGCAGAACTAGAAAAATCAACTTTAAAATTTATATGGAACCAAAAAATAGCCCGTATAGCCAAGACACTCATAAGTAAAAAGAACAAAGCAGGAGGCATCACCCTACCTGACCTCAAACTACACTACAAGGCTACATTTGTGAAAAGAACATGGTACTAGTACCAAAACAAACACACAGACCAATGTAACAGAATAAGATTTCAGAAACAAGACCACACATTTACAACCATCTGATCTTCAACAAACCTGACAAAAACAAATAATGGGGAAAGGATTCTCTATTTAATAAATGGTGCTGGGGGAAGTGGCTAGCCATTTGCAGAAAATTGAAACTGGACCCCTTCCTTACACCAAAATTAACTCAAGATTAATTATAGTCTTAAGTGTAAAACCCAAAATTATAAAAACATTGGAAGAAAATCTAGAAAAATTGAGGACATAAGCACCAGGAAAGATTTCATGACAAAACCACAAAAGCAATTGTAACAAAATCAAAAATTGACAAATATAATCTAATTAAACTAAAAAGCTTCTGCACAGCAAACGAAACTATCATCAGAGTGAACAGGCATTTACAGAATGGGACAACATTTTTGCAGTCTATCCAGCTGACAAAGGTCTAATATCCAGAATCAATGAAGAACTTAAGCAATCTTACAAGAGAAAAAAACACACACATTAAAAGTGGGCAAAGGACATTAACAGACACTGCTCAAAAGAAGACATTCATGTGGCCAACAAATATGAACAAAAGCTCAACATCACTGATTATTAGAGAAATGTGAATCAAAACTACAATGAGATACCATTTCATGCCAGTCAGAATGGTGATTACTAAAAAGTCAAGACACAACTGATGGTGGCAAGCCTGTGGAGAAATAGGAACACTTTTACACGTGTGGTGGAAATGTAAGTTAGTTCAACCAGTTAGTTCAACCATTGTTGAAGACAGTGTGACAATTCCTTAAAGACCTGGAACCAGAAATATCATTTGACCCAGCAATTCCATTACTGGGTATATACCCAAAGGAACATAAATCATTCTATAACAAAGATAAATGCATGTGTATGTTCATTGCAGTGCTATTCACAATACCAAAGACATGGAACAAACCCAAATGCCCATCAGTGATGTGGTACATATATACCATGGAATATAGGCAGCCATAAAAAGGAACAAGATCATTTGCTTTACAGGAACATGGATGGAGTTGGAAGCCATTATCCCCAGCAAACTAACACAGAAACAGAAAATCAAACACTACATGTTCTCACTTATAAGTGGGAACTGAACAATGAAAACATATGAACACAGGGAGGGAAACAACACACACTGGGGTCTGTTATTGGGGGAGAGTGGAGGGAGAGCATCAGAATAAACAGCTAATGCATGTGGGGTTTAATACCCAGGTGATGGGTTAATAGGTGCAGCAAACCACCATGGCACTTGTTTACCTATGTAATAAACCTGCACATCCTGCACATGTATCCTGGAATTAAAAAAAATTAAATTTAGAAAACAAACAAAAAATGAATCATTTATCTTTAGTGTAAATAGATTTTTCTTATTGCTTTTCCGTGGTGCTATTGACCAGGTTGTTGCATTTACTGTATTTCCTGTAAATTAGTAGTTACGTCTAGAGGCTTGGTGAGGTTTCTTCTTCACCTTCTTACCCTTCCCCTTCCTTTTCCTTTTGCTGTTCTGGCAAAACTATTTTAATCAAAGAAGTTGTGTTTCTCCGTCAGGAGGCACATTATGTCTGATTTTTTTTCCTTTTCTGAAGCTAGCAACCATCAATAATTAATGTGCAGTTTCATTATATCATTGGGATTAAAAAATATTCATATTCTGTGCTGTCATATCTTATTCATTTATTATTTGAAACAATTTAGAAAACAAAAGTATTTCTAACATCTACTATTTATTTACTAGTAGTAGAAGTTGCATATTATAGGGAATATAAATGCTTACTTCTTTCCTTATTTGTCAAATTTCAAAATAATGACGTTTTTCTTCAGTCACAAATTTGTTTTCTTTTTTCCTTATGGTTGTTATTTTTGCTCTAGTATGCTTATAAATTCAGTGACATAGATATATTTAATATGTTACAATCCGATTCAGTCATCCTTATTGATGTTCTGATTATCCTGCTATGGATAAGGTGATGCCACTTCCAGTTGACATGACCCTTTTGACATGATGGTTTGTGGTGTTTGTTAGTATCCTTACTACTCATTTTGATAAGATATCCAGGTTTATTTTGCACATCCCCCTGTTTCTTTCAGGAGCTTTGGCGATATTCACACAAGATCACAATTTTGTTGGTGGGATGCTCATTATAACTGGTTTGGTCATTATTTCTGGGCATTTGCAGTGGATAAAGCTAGGCTAGAGACAAATATACCACAACTTTATACTGATACTTCCAAATCAAATTCAGGCTTATAGATTGGTTTTTAAACCTCTTTTATCTACAACTTTATCTTGCCCAACCCCTGTGAAACCCCATTTCATTGGCCCTGGAAATAACTGAATCAACATACCTCATAATTTATTCATTTGCTTTATCCTCTATTACACACATCATTCTTAGAATGACAGTACGGACACTACCACCAATATGATTAAAGAAAACTATTTAAGGTTTGTTATTTCAGTACTTTTTGTTCTCGGAACATATCACACTAGAGATACACAATTAATTACTATGTTTTAAACTTCCTTGCTATAACTGATGGTTGTGACACAAATTGAATGCACATTTACATCCATTTGGTATTATTATATTTTTAGGGATTTCTATTTATAATTTATTTTTTTTACAATTATATATTTGTGTGATTCCAAAGCCAAATTTTTGTAAAATATGTCAAAGAAATCCTCAAAGAATGTCCCTTCTCCCTACAGATGGTTGCCTTAAAATACTTTATTGTTTCCACCAGGTGCGGTGGCTCAGGCCTGGTAATCCTCACTTTGGGAGGCTGAGGCGGGCTGATCACGAAGTCAGGAGTTCGAGACCAGCCTGGCCAACATAGTGAAACCTGTCTCTACTAAAAAAAAAAAAAAAAAATTAGCTGAGCATGGTTGCAGGTGCCTGTAATCCCAGCTTCTCAGGAGGCTGAGGCAGGAGAATTGCTTGAACCTGGGAGATGGAAGTTGTAGTGAACTGAAATCACATCACTGCACTTCAGTCCTGGTGACAGAGCGAGACTCTGTCTCAAAAAAATTAAAAACAAACAAACATATATATATAGATATACACACACACAAGCACACATATATATAACATACATATAATTGTCTTTACTGTTACTTTTTTTATTTTTTGAAAATATGTACTATCATATGATCTGTCTGTCTCTATGTAACTATCTGCCTGTCTCTCTAATCTATTTAGGTAAATGGTATTATACTATACATATACTTCTCTGTCATTATTTACATTTAATAATGTAGCTTGGAGTTGGAGCAATAATAGTACTTATAATGTTTTTATTTTTTAACATTTTTTCTTCTTCTTCTTTAAAAAATAGTCACTCATATAATGTATTTATTCAAATTTTTTTCCCTTTAAAAACAGGAATATTCTTTGCTGATTTTTTACAACTTTCTAGAATCCATTGTGTGAATGTACTATAGTTGGTTCAACTGATCCAGTTTAATAAATGGACCTTGGAGTTGTTTCCATTTTGTTGCTATTTTTTCTACAATTACAAAAACAAACACACAAATGAAAAACCTTGTACATAGTCTTTTTACATTTTTGCCAAGCTATCTTTTGGGTGATTCCTAAAAGTGGGATAACTAGGTCAAAGGTAAATGCATATGCGTTTTTGCTAGATATTGCTAAGTTCCCCATCATATAATCTGTAACATTTTTATGCACTGTAGCAATGTATGAGAGCCTCATTAACAGAGGATATTGTCAAACTTTTTTATTTTGTCAACCAACACCTGAGAAATTACATATAACATAGTTTAGGCTTGCAATGTTTCTGTCATGCATGAGCTTAAGCATTGTTAAGATTTAAAGCAATTTGAATTTCTCAGTCAGATTGTTGATTTTTTTCTTCTTTACACTTGGAAATGTTATCAGAGATATAAACCAATATTTACATATATTCACAAGCATCATACACACCTATGTGTATGTTTACATATACACATATACATGAACAAATATACACACATATATATATTTTAAACATATATTTTCACAGTGTATGTGTCTTCATTTTGCTTTTGATTTGTGTTCTCATTTGAAAGTTGTGACTGGTTGCAGCGGCTCACTACCATAATCGCAGTATTTGGGGAGGCCAAGGTGGGAGGATGGCTTAAGTCCAGGAGTTCAAGACCAGCCTGGGAACCATAGTGAGACCTCATCTCTACAAAAAAAAAAAAAAATTTTTTTTTTTAATTAGCCAGGCATAGTGGTAGGATTACTTAAATTTGGGAGGTTGAGGCTGCAATGTGTTATGGTTGTTTTATTGTACTCTAGCCCCTGAGCAAAAGAGCAACAGTCTGTCTCAAAATAACAACAACAACAACAACAAAAACTTTTTTTCATTTTTGCATTCTAACTTTCTCACTTTATTCCTTCTGATTATGACTATTTCCTAGTTTCACATTATAAAGGTATTCAGGGATATTTTTTCCTAGATAATGTATACTTTCACTTTTTACTTTTAATTATCTGATCTTTTGGCATTTATTGTGATATATGGTAAGCAGAATTAAAATGTTTCTTTCGTTATAACATCTGTTTTCCATATAGATATTCAGCTATTTCAATACCATTTTTAAATTGTTGATCATTTTTTTCTTTTCTTTTTGAGACAAGGTCTTACCATGTCACACAGGTTGGAGTGTAGTGGGATGCTCAGGGGTCACTGCAGCCTCCACCTGCTGGGCATGGATGATCTTCCTGCCTCAGCCTCCTGGGTAGCTGGGACTCTAGGTGCCCATCACCACACCTAACTAATTTTTGAATTTTTTGCCGAGATGGGGTTTTGCCATGTAGCCCAGGCTGTTTTCGAACTCCTGGGCTTGAGCCATCAGCTGGTCTCAGCCTCCCAAAGTGCTAGGATTACAGGTGTGAGCCAGAGAACCCAGCCTGATATTTTCATGATGGATTTAAGATGCTGGCTTTAACATACACTAAATGTGTGTATATATAATCAGCAATATTTCTGGATTTTCCTTCTGTTCCATTGATCTGTATTTCTATCTATGCAAAAAAAGTGACATTTTAGTTATGGAAAACTTAGGATATATTTTAGTATTGAATAGGGCTACTTCTTTTTCTTAAAATATAATTTATAATTACCTTGTTTAGGTACAGAAAGATATGGTATTTTATTAAGATTACATTTAATGTGCACATTAACTTAGGGGTAAATTACATGCTAATGATCTTGCCTTCCTGTGCAAGAATGTAGTACGTTTTTCCATTTTTTAAGGTTATGTTTTTTTTTTCTCTCTCAGGGTATTTACTAGTTTTCCTTTGATCAGTTTTAGATATCTCTGGCTAAAATTGTACTAGTTATTTTTATATTTGCTAGAAAAATAGGATTTGCTCTTTCACTATATTTTATCTAGCTATTGTTTATATCTATGAAAGATAACTCAATAACCTTCCAACATACTAAATGAATAGTTGGATTTTCCAGATATATCATCAAGGCTTCTTCAAATATGGATTGTTTTACCACTACATTTCCAACGTAAATAAACATTGAAAACATGATATGGAGTAAAAGACATCAGATGCAAATGAATATATACTATATAATTACATTTTTCCTGAGTTCAAGACCAACAAAACTAATGTTTGGTAGTGAAGACTAGAAATTTTGTTCCCCTTGTGGTCTTTGGTGACTTAAGAGCCAAAAAAAAAAAATTATTCTGGGGTGCTGGGGATGTTCTGTTCCTGACAGAGTTATTGCATACCAGGGTGTATTCTGTGTGTGTGAACAAACGAGCTACAAATTTAAGATTTTTGTGATTTTCTGTATTTATGGTAAAATCTTCTATGAAGTTTAAAAACAAATATAGTAAAACAGGAATTGTTGAATTCCTTCCTAACGTGAGCATGTATATCAGAGAAGTCAGCCTGTTCCCAATGTAATGGGGAAATGTCAGAATCTTTCTCACTGTAGAGAATAAGATAAGGCTATCTATAAACTGCTTTTTAGAATTATGGTAAAGAAAACTATTAAATATACCCTTCACATCACATCATATCAGGGAGCATGTGATACCAGTACAATTTATCAGTGGTGCGATTAGGTTTGATATTTGGTTAAGAAAGAATCTGCCTGCCTTCTCTACTAGAAAGTTACTAATTTTTGCTTTCCATGCTCTATTTTTTTTCAGAAATGAGTCACTAAGTTCAGGCCTCACTTAAGTAGAGAGATATTAACTTTTACTTCCTGGTTGAAGACGGCTTCAAAGAATTGTGGACACATGCTAAAGTGGCCACAATTACTAGTAAATCCACAGGAGATCATTTGAGTCTAAGTGTCCCCTTTCTTTTAAATTTTTTTCAATTGATTTTAATTTTGCGTGTGCTCATTACTGTAGTGTTCTAATGGTGATTTTCCCTTTTTTCTCATTTCTTTCATCTTTAATAATTGGAATTCATCATAAGAAATATTTTATTCCATTTATTTATTTTTTCTGGCATTTATAGCAACATAAACTCATTGATATTTAGTTTCTTCTTTTGATTATGATTCAATAATATCATTATGTAATATATTATTTAAATTGTTCCAGCCTTGAGAGATTTTTCAGGTTGACTTCTGTGTCCATTTGACAACATGCTCCCTCCATTTTACTTTTCATTTATTTATTTAGCAAATTTTTACTTTTTGACATTACAGGAGAATATAAGCTTATTTTGTGTTTTTCCTGTACCAACTCTAGATTTAGCCACTTTGTTAAAAATGCCTGGCTTCATTTATTAGAGAATGGTATTTATCATCCAAGATCTGGGTGCTGAGTGAGCTCATTGTTACTGGGGGTATTGCTGTTTCTAGGCTGTCTCGGTGGCTCAATAGGAAACATGTATTAAAACTAACCAGTTTACACACATATCTATAATTATTTCTGCATTTACTTTTCTCTCTCTCTCTCTCACTCTCTCTCTCTCTCTATATATATATATACACACGCACACGCATATATATATATATATATTTCTACATTATAATGAACATGATTTAATACTAAAATCTCTGTAATTCCTGGTTCTAATTCAGCACCAAGTGTTCATTATAGCCATCCTTTCTTATTTGTAAGTTAACTTATTTCTCTGTTAAAGAGAAATCTGGTTTGCATTATCTAAATCTTATTTGAATATTTTACTATCTATTTATCTGTCTATCTGAAGTAGTTTCCAAATTGCTAACCTGTACCCTACAAGAAACCAATTAGAACTAAACAACAATTTTTTTTTTTTGAGAGAGAGTTTTGCTCCTGTTGCCCAGGTTGGAGTGCAATGGCACCATCTTGGCTCACTGCAACCTCCATCTCCCGGGTTCAAATGATTCTCCTGCCTCAGCTCCTGAGTAGCTGGGATTACAGGCATGAACCACCCCGCCTGGCTAATTTTTGTATTTTTCAGTAGAGACAGGGTTTCACCATGTTGGCTAGGATGGTCTCGATCTCTTGACCTTGTGATCCGCCTGCCTCGGTCTCCTAGAATGCTGGGATTACAGGCATGAACCACCTCGCCTGGCCGATAACAATATTTTTTATACAATATCTTCAGCTGTACAGCATCTGGTCAAAGCAGTGTTTTCCAAAGATGTTTAGTTCCACTTGTTTTTCTCCACCCATATTAGTAAGGTTATGTCAAACATTTGTAATACAGTTAGAGTCATTTGTTGCAGTACATTCAATCCAGTAATCTCCTAACATCCTGGGTTATATGTTTTCATTTGAACACAGTCAAGTTCATTATTTGTTGTATACATTTCTATGGGTTTTGACAAGCCTTTAGAACTAGGTATATACCACATAAACCAGTTTCTCTATCCTAAAATTTCAGGTTTGTGGTTCCTTTGTAGTCAACTCATCCACTTTCTCCATACTACACCAGCTAGTGTTTGGTTTTCTCTCCTTATAATTTTGCCTATTTTCAGAATGCTTTCTATATGTAATGAAACATGTACCATTGGAATTTGGCTTCTTTAAATAGCAATATATATTTAGCATGGCTTAATGTTATTGTATGATTCAATAGTTCCTTATTTTTGCTGAATTCCATAGTTGTGAATATATTTTCAGTTCCCTGTGTAAATACTTCAAAGTGTGACTATGGGTCATCTGGTAAGTGTATGATTACCTTTATGAGAAGTTTGCAAACTGTTTTCCAGAGAGGCTATTTTTGCATTCCCATCTATAATGAATGAGCTTTCTTTCTTCTCAGCATCTATTACGGGTTGAATTGTGTCCCCCTAAACTTCAAATAACTAAACTGTTGACGTGGATGCAGAGAAATGGGAATGTGTATATGCTGTAAGTATGAATGCAAATTAGCTCAACCTCTATCTAAAACAGAATAGAGAGAGCTCAAAGAACTAAAAATAGAACTACCATTTGACCCATCAATCTTACTACTGGATATCTTCCCAAAAGAATGTAAATCATTATATAAAAAATATTCCCACCTTTGTATGTTTATCAAGGCGTTATTCACAATAGCAAAGTCATGGAACCAAACCATGTGGCCCCAAATGGTTAAGCAGATTTTTAAAAATATGATACATATACGTCATGTAATACTACATACAGCCACAAAAAAGAATGAAATCATATCCTTTGCAGAAACATGGATGGATCTGGAGGCCATTATTCTAAATGAACTAACTCAGAAACGAAATTCAAACATTACATGTTCTCACTTATAAGTGGGAGCTAAATAAGGGGTACACATGGACAAAAAGATGAAAATAATTGTCACTGGGAACTCCAAAAGGGTAGGAGAAAGATGAAGGATGAAAAATTACCTATTGGGTATAACTTTGAATATTTGAGTGATGAGTACACTAGAAGCCAAATCTTCACCATTTCACAATATACCCAGGTAACAAACATGCACTTGTACCTCCTGAATCTAAAGTAAAATAATTTTTTAAAAAAAGAAATTCTAATCTTCAGGATGTATTTTATTTGATTGTAGGGTCTTTACAGAGTTTATCAAGTTGAAATGAGGTAATTAGGGTGTGCTCTAATTTAATATGATTGGTATTTACAAACAGGGAAAATTAAGACACAGACATGCATAGAGACATTGGAAGGAAATGACCATCTGCAAGCTAAGGAGCGAGGACTGAAACTAATTCGTCTCTTACAGTACACAGAAAGAAATCAACCAGAAGTGCCCCTTGATTTTAAGATGATTGGATTTCAGAACTGTGTGACAATAAAATTATATTGTTTAAGTTACCTACTTTGTGGCAATTTGTTATGGCAGCCACAGTAGACCAATTTAGCAGCCCTAGGTAACTAACCATTTTTGCCAGCACTGGGTGTCATTTTAATAGATGCATAATGATATTTCAATGTACTTTTGATTTGTATTTCCGTAATGATAGTGATGTTTCACATCTTTTCTTATGCTTCCTTGATGTCCATATATGTTCATTAGTGAAGTGTCTGTTCAGAATTTTGTCCATTTTTAAAAATTACATTTTTCCCTTGTTGAGTTTAAGAGTTCTTTATGCATGATCAGATATATGATTTATAAATATTTCTCTCAGTTATTTGCCTACTTTGCATTTCTTTAACAATGACTTTCTCAGAGAAAAAGTTTTTAATTTCAATAACATTAAAGTATAATTTTCTATAGATTCTATTTTTGTTGTCATATCTGAAACTCAACATAATATTTAAAAATTGTGCAAATTTTCTTTTATGTTTCCTTATAAGTTTTTCCATTTTTACTCTTTATATTTGGATCCATGTTCCATTTTAGTTTATTTTTGTATAATATGTGGGGTATGTGTTGAAATTAATTTCTTTTGCATATGGACTTGGAAATGTTCCAGTACTGAATTTGAAGTCTATGTTTTCTTCATGGAATTGCCTTTTCACTTAAAAAAAAAAAAACTCATTGACTATATTTTTATGAGTTTTTTATGGGTCTTTATTCTGTTTGATGATTTATGTGTATTTTTTTCACTGATAACACCCTCTTTGATTATTATAGCTTTTTAATAAGTTTTACAATTGCCTAATGTGAACACTCTTTTTCCTTTTTTAAAAAATGTATCAACTTCTCAGTTCTTTTACTTTTTGACATAAATTTTAGAAACTGTTTGTCAGTATTTACAAATAAGCTCCCTGGTATTTTGATGAATTGAATTGAATGCATAGATCAGACTGGAGAGAATTGACACCTTCACAATTTTGAGTTTTTCAGTCCATGAAGATGATGTATCTTCGGCAGAATGTGACAAGCTAATCATAAAAACTTGCATGACCATGGAAAACACTGAGAATAGCCACATAACTCTGAAAAAGAATAAAGTTTGAGAAATTATAGTTATCTTTTTTTTTTTTTTTTCCTCTTGTGGACTATGCTTTTGGTATTGAATTGAAAAACCATTATGAAAAAGAAGGTCATCTACATTTGTTTCCAATGTTATCTTCAGAAGTTTTAGAGGTTTTGCATTTTAGATCTGTGATCCATTTTGAGTTAATTTTTAGAAAGTTGTATGGTCTGTGCAAAGATTCACATTACTGTACTTTTCTGCTTTCTTTAAGTTGAAGTTGCTCTTTTTTCCTCTAGGTCCCTAATGCAAAAGCTTGGGTAGCTATTTTAAATCATTCTTTTTCCTAATGTATGCTTTTAATGTTACACATTTCTCTCTAAGAAGTTTTTGCAGATTTCCATATATTGGTAAGTTATATTTTTATTTTTATATAATTAAAAAATATTTTAAAATTTGTATGAAGAACTATTTGATCCAAATCTTATTTAAAAGTGTGTTATTTTCCAATATTTAGGAAATTTTAAATCTATCATTCTATTATTGATTTCTAGTTTAATTCCATTGTGCTTTTAGAACACACTTTGCAGATTGCTTACATAAGTTGTTAACGTATCTTATGGCCTGGAATGTAGTCTATTTCAATGAATTTTTCATGTGAACTAAAGAACAAGTGTTTTATGGCATAGTCTATAGATATAAATTAGACCAAATTGATTTATAGTTCTGTTTAGTTTTCTGTAACTTTCCTGATTTTCTACCTGCTTGATCTATCAATTACTGACAACTTTTGAGGTCTCTAATTGTAAAAATGCATTTTTTTGTTTCTCCTTTCAGTTTCTTATTTTCTTTTATCAGTTTTTGAGTCATGCATTTTGATAACTCTTGTTAGATGTATGCATGTTTCAGGTGTTTATGTCTTCTCAGACTCCTTTATCTTTATGTAGTGCCTCTTGTTAGCCCTGACAATCTTCCTTATTCTAATGTCTGCTTTGTCTCAAATTAAAATAACTACTTTAATTTTTTTGATTAGTTTTAGCTTGGTAGATATTTCTCAATTCCTTCACTTTTAACTTATCTATTTCTTTATATTTAAAGTTCTGTTTGCCTAGAAAACATATAATTTAATTCTTTTCATCTACTCTGACATTCTCTTTCTTTTAATTGATATATGTAGGCCATTTACATTTAAAGTGATAATTGATATAGTTGGATTAATATCTATCATGTTTGTAAATTTTCTGTTTATTATATTATTCCTTTTGCCTCCTCTTCTACCTTCTTTGGTTTTATCTGAGCATTTCATATGATTCTATTTTATCACCTCACTTAGAATATCAATTATACTTTTAAAAAAATTAAATTAGTGGTGGCAGAACTTATAAGAAAATATGCTAAACTAATCTAAATTAAATTTCAAGTACCAACAAACATTTAGTCAAGAGCATTAAAAATTCCTCCCTTCCATCTCTGTGACATTGCTGTCATTCATTACATTTACCTATTACAAAATTATGCAGTACATTGTTTTAAGTTTAGATAGTTATCTTTTAAATCAGTACGAATAAGAAAAATGAGAGAGAGGAGCAAAGACAACCGAATAGAAGCAGCTCTGATCGGCAGCTCCCAGCGAGACAAATGGGAAAGGCAAATGATTTCTGCTTCTCCAACTGAGGTACCAACTTCATCTCATTGGGACTGACTAGGCAGTTGGCAGGCCCCACAGAAAACGAGCAGCAGGGTGGAGCGTCACTTTATCTGGCAGCTATGCAAGGTGAGCAGACCTCCCTCCTGCAACCAAGGGAAGTGATGAGGGTCTGTGCTACCCACCAGGGGTATTACCCTTCTACCATGGATTTTTACAATCTGTGGACCAGGAGAGTCCCTTGTGAGCCTATACCACCGGGGTCCTGGGTCTTAAGTACAAAACTGGGCACACCAAGGACAGCTGCTCCCGTCAGAGGCTGTTTGGGCCAGCACTGGGCTATAGGAGTTTTTACATACTACAGTGGTGCCTGGAATTCCAATGAGTCAGGAGAGTTGTTCATTCCTGTGGAAAGGGGGCTGAAGTCAGGGAGCCAAGCAGTCTTGATCAGGGGGTCCCACTTCCATGGAGCCCTGCAAGCTAAGACCCACTCATTGGCTTGAGATCTCCACTTCCTAGTACAACTGAGTTCCTAGAAGGGAGGGCGACTGCCATTACTGCCACTGTAGTTGGCGGCTTTCCACTGACCAGTGCAAAGGAGACTAGGAGGTTTGGAATGAGCAGAATTCCCCATAGTGCAGCAAAGCAGCTGTTCCAGATTGTGACCAGATTTCCTCTTTAGCTGAGACCCACAGCCAACCCTCTTCACTGAGCAGGCCATTCTTGCAGGAATTTCAGCAGCTCCAGTCAGGGGCTTAGAAACAGAATTGTGGTCTACCTGGGACAGAGCATCTGTGGGGAGAGGTGGCCACAGCCCCAGGTTCAGCTACTTAAGATTGGCTGATCTCAAAGAGGGGAAGTCCTCCAGCTCAATGCACCAGCTCTGCTAAGGGAAAGTCAAACTGTCTCCTTAAGTGGGTCCTGGATCCTGTGCCTCCTGACTGGATGAGACTTCCTAACAGGAGTCACCAGACAACTCATACAGAAGAGTTCCGGTTGGCATCAGGTCTGTGCCCCTCTGGGAGGAAGCTTCTAGAGGAAGGAGCAGGCAACAATCTTTGCAGTTTTGCAGCCTCCACTGGTGATACCTAGGTGAACAAGATCTGGAGTGGACCCCCGGCAAACTGCAGCAGATCTGCAGAAGAAGGGCCTGACTCTTAGAAGGAAAACAAACAGAAAGTAACAACAACAATGACATCAACAAAAAGACCCCACAAAAAAACCCATGCAAAGGTTATCGGTCTCAAAGATCAAAGGTAGATAAATCCATGAAGATTAGGAAAAAATCAATGCAAAAATGCTGAAAATTCCAAAAGCCAGAATGCCTCTTCTCCTCCAAATGATTGCAACACTTCTTCAGCAAGGGCACAGAATGGGGCTGAAGCTGAAAAGGATGAACTGACAGAAATAGGCTTCAGAAAGTGGATAAAAATGAATTTCACTGAGCTAAAGGATTATGTTCTAACTTATGCAAAGAAGCTAAGAACCATGGTAAAAGATTACAGGAGCTATTAACTACAATAACCAGGTTAGAGAGGAAAATAAATGACTTAATGAAGCTGAGAAACACAGCCTAAGTACTTCATGATACAGACACAAGTATCAGTAGTGGAAATGACCAAGTAAAGGGAGAATATCAGAGCTTGAAGACTATCTTGCTGCAATAAGGCAGGCAGACAAGATTAGAGAGGAAAAGAAAAGTAAAGGAACAAACCAATCCTCCAAGAACTCTGGGAATGTAAAAAGACAGAACCTGTGACTGTTTGGAATATTTGAAAGAGATGGGGAGAATGGAAACAAGTTGGAAGACACACTTCAGGATACCATCCAGGAGAATTTCCCCAATCTAGCAAGACAAGCCAATATTCAAATTCAGGAAATCAGAGAACCCCAGTAAGATACTCCATGAAAAGATCCACCCCAAGACACATAATCGTCAAATTTGCCAAGATCAAAATGAAGGAAAAAAAATGTTAAGGGCAGTCAAAGAGAAAGGCCAGGTTACCTACAAAGGGAAGCCCACTAGATTAACAGTGGAACTCTCAGCGGAAACCCTACAAGCCAGAAGAGATTAGAAGCCAATATACAACATTCTTAAAGAAAATAAATTTCAACTCAGAATTCTATATTTGGCCAAACTAAAGTTCATAAGCAAAGGAGAAATAAAATATTTTTCAGACAAGTGAATGCTGAGGGATTTTGTCACCAATAGGCCTGCCCTGCAAGAGGTCCTAAAGGAAGGACTGAACATGGATAGGAAAATCCATTACCAACCACTACAAAAGCACATTGAAGTACACAGACCAACAACACTATGAGTCAACTACATTAACACATCTGCAAAATTAACCAGCCAGCATCATGATGGCAAAATCAAATTCACACATAATATTAAACTTAAATGTAAATGGTCTAAAGGACTGGATTAAAAGACACAGAATGGCAAGCTGGATACAATGACAAGACCCATCAGTGTGCTGTATTCAAGAGACACATCTCATGAGCAAAGATGCACATAAACTCAAAATAAAGGGATGGAAGAAAATTTACCAAGGAAATGGAAAGCAGAAAAAAAAATCAGGGATTGCAAAAGGCATTATATAATGTTGAAGGTATCAATTCAACAAGAAGAGCTAATTATCCTAAAAAATATATATATATATACCCAATACAGGAGCATCCAGATTCATAAAATAAGTTCTTAAAGACATTAAAGAGTCTTAGACACTCCGCAAATAGTAATAGTGGGAAAATTGAATACCCCACTGTCAGTATTAGGCAGATCATTGAGACAGAAAATTTAAAAAGATATTCAAGGCTTGAACTAAGTTCTAGATCAAGTAGATCTGATAAATATTTATAGAACTCTCCACCCCAAAACAACAGAATATACATTTTTTTGGTGTCACATAACACTTACTCTAAACTTGATCACATAATTGGAAGCAAAACACTCCTCAGTAAATGTAAAATAACTGAAATCATAACAAACAGTGTCTCAGACCACAGTGCAATCAAATTATAACTCAGGATTAACAAGCCCACTCAAAGCCACACAACTACATGAAAACTGAACAACCTGCTCCACTGAATTATGACAGAAACAGGACGTTCTTTGAAATCAGTGAGAACAAAAAGACAACATATCAGAATCTCTGGAATGCAGCAAAAGCAGTGTTAAGAGGGAAATTTATAGCACTAAATGCCCACATCTAAAGCTAGAAAGATCTCAAATTGACACACTAACATCACAACTAAAAGAAGTAGAGAGCAAAGAGCAAACAGACCCCAGAGCTCATGAAATATAAGAAATAACCAAGCTTAGAGTGGAACTGAGGGAGACAGAGACAAGAACAACACTTCAAAAAAACTGATGAATCTGGGAGATGTTTAAAAAAAAAAAAAAAAGAGAAGAAAAAATCAAGAAAACAGGCCACTAGTGAGACTAATAAGGAAGAAAAGAGAAAAGACTCAAATACACACAATCAGAAATGATAAGAGGCATAGTGTCACTGACCCCACAGAAATACAAACAACCATCAGAGAATAATATAAACACCTGTATGCAAGTAAACTGGAAAATCCAGAAGAAATGGATAAATTTCTGGGCACATACACCCTCCCAAGACTGAACTGGGAAGAATTTAAATCCCTGAATAGACCAATAACAAGTTCTGAAATTGAGGCAGTAATAAATAGCCTACCAACCAAAATAAAAAGTGCAGGTCCAGATGGTTTTACAGCTGAATCCTACCAGATACAAAGAGAAGCTGCTATCATTTCTTCTGAAACTATTCCAAACAACTGAAAAGGAGGGATTCTTCCTTAACTCACTTTATGAGGCCAGCATCATCCTGATACCAAAACCTGGCAGAGATAGAACAAAAATAGAGAACTTCACAATACCCCTGATGAACATCAATGTAAAAATCCTCAGTAAAATACTGGCAAATAGAATCCAGCAGCATATCAAAAAGCTTATCTGCCACAATCAAGTAGGCTTCATCTCTGGGATGCAAGGCTGGTTCAACATACAAAAATAAAAAAATGTAATTCATCGCATAAATAGAACTAAAACCAAAAACCACATGACTACCTCAATAGACACAGATAGGGTCTTTGATAAAATTCAACATGCCTTCATGTTAAAAACTCTCAGCAAACTAGGTATTGAAGAAACATACCTCAAAATAATAAGAATCATCATCCTCAGCAAACTAATGTGGGAACAGAAAACCAAACACCACATGTCTTGACGGAGTTGAACAGTGAGAACACATAGACGCACGGAAAGGAACAACACTTACTGGGACCTGTTATGAAAGGGTGGGGTGGGAGGGGAGAGCATTAGGGAAGAGAGCTAATGCATGCTGGGCTTCATACCTAGGTGATGAGTTGTTAGCTGTGACAAACCACCATAGCACACATTTAACCATGTAACAAACCCACATATACTGCACATATACGCTGGAACTGAAATAAAAAACAATTGTATACATATGTAACAAACCTACACCTTCTGCACATGTACCCTAGAACTTAAAGTATAATAAAATACTACTAATAATAAAATAAAACTATGCACAAATAAAAAATTAAGAGCAATTGAAGAAAAAACAAGACAAAACAATAAGGCTGAGTGCGGTGGCTCATGCCTGTAATCCCAATACTTTGGGAGGCTGAGGCGGGCAAATCACAAGGTCAAGAGATCAAGATCATCCTGGCGAACATGGTGAAACCGCATCTCCACTGAAAAAATATAAAAATTAGTTGGGTGTGGTGGCGCCTACCTGTAGTCCCAGGTACTTGGGAGGATGAGGTAGGAGAATCACTTGAACCGGGAGGTGGAGGTTGCAGTGAGCCAAGATGGCACCATTGCACTGCACTCCAGTCTGGGCAACAGAGCGAGACTTCATCAAAACAAACAAACAACAACAACAACAACAACAAAAAACGAATAAAATAATTTTTTAAAAGATTAAGTAAAATGAAAATAAAAGCTTAATTCTTTCTCTGAGACTCTTTCTTTCTTTATGTAGCCACAATTTTCTGCTCAGTATAATTTTCCTTCTTTCTGAAGAACTTCTATTAACATATTTTGCAAGGCAGGTTTAAGGGTTATGAATTTCCTAAGAAAGAGAAAGTCTGTACTTCTCTTGCATCTTTGACGTATAATTTTGCTATTTATAGAATTCTTGGTTGGCATTTTCCAATATTTTCCTTTTTAACACCCCTCTCTCCTTGATTGCATGATTTCTAGTGACATATCTAATGTAATTTGTTTTTGTTCATCTACAAGTAAGCTGTGGCCAGGCATGGTGGCTCACACCTGTAATTTCAACACTTTGAGAGGCTGAGGCAGGAGGATCACTTGAACTCAGGAGTATGAGATCAGCCTGGACCACATAGCAAGACCTCATTTTTACAAAACAAAAATATTAGCTGGGCATAGTGGCAAGTGCCTGTAGTCCCCACTACTCAGGACACTGAGGTGGGAAGATCACTTGAGCCCAGAAGTTCAGACTGTTGTGTTCCATGTTCATGCCACTGCACTCTAGCCTGGGCAACAGAATAAGTTTGTTTCTAAAAAAAGTAGTAATGATAAAAAAAAGAATTGTAAAATTGTAAAAATATTGATAAGGTGGGACTTTGAGTTATTTCAATATTTTCTTTTTTTATTGGTTTTATGCAGTTTGAATATGATATGGATGTGGAATTTGGGGTATTTTTTTTCTGAATAGTGTTTCAGATGTGGAATTTGGGAATGCCTAAATATGGAATTTGGGGTATTTATTCTGAATAGTGTTCTCTGGGTTTCTTGGATTTGTAATTTGCTTTCTGTTATTATTTTGAAAAATTTTCATCTATTATTACTTTAAATATTTTGCTTATATTGGGTATATTTAACATCTTTGAAAATTGTGGCACATTTTTTTCATTGTTCTGTCCCTTTTATATACATATATACTGTTTTATTCTCTGCTTTTCAGTTTGAGAAGTTTCTGTTGACTTATCTTCAGGTTCACTGACTCCTCAGTTGTGTGGAGTTTTCTGATGTACCCATCAAAGACATTTTTCTTTTTCTTTTTCTTTTTTTTTTCAGATGGAGTCTCATTCTGTTTCCAGGCTGGAGTGCAGTGGCGTGATCTTGGCTCACTGCAACCTCCAAATCCCTGGTTCAAGTGATTCTCCCGCCTCTGCCTCCCGAGTAACTGGGACTACAGTTACACACCACCACACTTGGTTAATTTTTGTATTTTGAGTAGAGACAGAGTTTCACCATGTTGGCCAGGATGATCTCAATCTCTTGACCTCATGATCTGCCCGCCTTGGCCTCTCAAAGTGCTAGGATTACAGACATGAGGCACTGCACCCAGCCAAAGACATTTTTCAATTTTACTACACTGTTTTTTATTTCCATCATTTCCTTTTAATTCCTTCTTAGAGTTTCAATCTCTCTGCTTACATTTCTCTTTTGTTCTTCCATGGTGTCTACTTTTTCCATGAGTGCCCTTAATCTATTAATCATAGTTATTAATTAATTGTAATTAAATTATCTGTCTTATAATTTCCAATACTAGCATCATATTTCATACTGGTTTAGATGATTCTTTTGTCTCTTCAGATTCTGCTTTTTTTCTTGTCTTTTGGTATGCCTGATAAGTTTTTGTAGAAAACTAGACATGTTGTATCAAATAATAGTAAAGGAGGCAAGCAGACCTTTAGTCTAAGGCAAAGGTAGTGCTACTACTGTCTGGAAGTTGGCTGTGTTTAATGTGTGCTCTAGCTATACATACCAGAGATTTTAATTTCTTTTAGGAGTTAGAAAACAGACTCTTTCTCAGTTTAGTTTCCAAACAAAAACATAGCCCAGCTGAGGTGGTGATTACAGCCTATGAAACCTTAAGCAGGGGACCCGGCTATGCTGTGTCTAATTCATAGAAACTGTGAGATAAAACGTGTATTATTTTAACCCATTAAGTTTGTGATAATTTGTTACTCAGAATTAGAAAACAAGTATAAAATCTCTGTTTAAAATTATTTATGACGTTATCTATGTTCTTAAATAGGTAAATTAATTATCCTGAAGACGGTATGATGATCCGAATAGCTTGATTACCTTGTGATCTAGCTCTTTGTCTTGTGTGTTGAAATGCATGCTGACTTTTTGTATGAATGACAGAAATTGTGTATTAAACATATGTATAAACTCTGGGTGAAACTTTGTCTTTCAACAGACAATTAGAAAAGGGGCAGATGAACTTAATCCAATAAAGGACTAGGCTCCTTTAGGACTGGGTTTCCATATTTGTTAGGACTCATTTATTTATTACTCATGTGCACTCTTAAGTCTCATATGTCAGATGCTTCCACTGGAAATCGGCAGTGTTCTCCAAGATCCTTTGGCAAACTCTGAACTCAATTTTCCTCTCATTAGCCCTTTGAGGCAACCACAAGCTCTGTGGAGCACCTCAGTTTCTTGGCTTTCACATTTTTTCCCCCACAGCTAGTGGCCAAGAGAATATCTTGAATGATAAACTCGGTCAGACTTTCAGGCTCACTTCTCTATGATTTCCTTCTCTAAGGAATCTTAGCCATCTCCTCCCCTTAACCCGGCTAGCTGCCTAAGAAGATACGAAGTGCACATTCTTTCTCCTTAGCGCAGTGAGATTTCCCTCTACCTCAGGAAAGGTTATGTGTCTCTTGGCTTTTTCTTACCAATTGGCTTTGCAACTCTTCTATGCTGCTTTAGAACTATCAACTGCTAAGAAACAGGTTATTAGATGTTGGGCACACTTAGATAAGTTTCCCGTAGTTTTAGCACCTTATCCTCTAAATTTCTGATTCCCTTGGTAGTTTCCTAATTCTTTTAAATGAATGGGAGTATGTGTCTATTGTTTCTAATTTTGTCTGTGAGTATTGTTGTTGGTTATAGCAAATGGTACTCTTCTTCTAGTCATCGCCACCAGTATGGTCGGGCAAGATTTCACTGTCCAGCAAGAGCTGAATTCCTTGTGCAATGATAACGTATTAATACGCTGAAAATGGCCTTGATGAAAGTAGTCACAGTGGGGAAATGGGAAAATCCTACTAGCTTGTTTACCTACACATTATAACATCAGCTGTTGTTTTAATCTTATGAAAAACAGTCCACTGAATAGGCTAAGTGGTTTAGAAATTTTAGTTCTTTTAGTTATGATTTTAGAATTAAATTTACTATTCTTTAGTGAAGAATATACCGTAAAGATTAAAAATTCAATTTTCTAGACTAAACTCTAGACATTCTAATCTCAGAACTATATGGCATGGCTCAGAGATCTCATCTCTTGTTTATGTATTTGTGAATCTGTAGAATGCGACCAAATTATGAGAATCACCTAGTCTTCTGTAGGCAAAATCTTGCCACTTTTACCTTCCTTCTTTATTATACATACTATTTATTTATTTTTTCTATTAGATAATTTTGTTTTTTAACTATCTTATTTACTAGGTTTCTTCGTTTTCTTGCTTTAAGTAAACATTTCCTTGCCATTTTCTTCTCTTTCTATTCCTTCTCTCTCCCTTCCTAAAGGATCTAGCATCTACAAAATAATTCTAGAAATCAGTCTCCGAATGCATACACCTGGGTTATCCTATAATTTTTCAAAGAAATTTAAGAGAATTGGTTTCTAGATTATCACTGGATATATATATATAAGCTCAAGCAGAAAAGAAATAATTTTAATTTTTTAACCCCAAATGCTCACCCTTTGTTTTTAAACGTATGATTGTGAAAAAGGAAAGAAATGTCTATGCCATTTATATTCCTTTTGAAATATGAAAGATTGCCATAAACATTTTGCTTTTCAAATGTCAATATTTTATAAGTTTAGGATTTATGTTATTTTTTACTATTGATGCTTCTTTTAACCTGACAATTAGGTTATTGATTATGTTTTCTTGATGAGACAGCCTCAATAACCCACTCTTTAACTCCAAGATAAAAGTTGGTGATGCTCCCTGTATCTCCCCAAATCCATTGCTCTGTCTCTCTATCCATACTCTCCAGTATGCTGAGACATATCTTTCTCATTTTTTTGCTTTTTAAAAATGTTGTTGTAGGCTGGGCATGGTGGTGGCTCATGCTTGTAATCCCAGCACTTTGGAAGCCAAGGCGGGAGAGTATTTTGAGGTCAGGAATTCCAGACCAGCCTGAGCAACATAGTGAGATTTTGTTTCTACAAATAAATAAACAAAAAAAATCTTATTTACTATGTATATTCTTGACGTTTCAAACAGCAGAAACATACTTTTACTTATTTAAGATAAATGTGGGATTGGAAAATACTTTTTGGGGGAGTGCTGGTTAAAAGAATCATTTGTTACAGGAGGACTGCTGAAAAAGAAAACACGTTATCTTCTTTATGAAAAGTTTGCAAGAAAGGCTGTAAAATACAAGAGAAGTCAACCTCAGTGCTAGACTGTAGAAGACAAAGCTGAAAGAAGGAAAGAAAAAGTGTAGTGACTATTGGACCATGTCTGGAATCAACGTTGTTCCATTTTGGTTCATTATTTTTTGTACTTAAGTCAATATATTTTGTAACCATTATGGTTTTTATTTGACTCAGATTGAGTTAATTTTGGGTTTTCTTTTTCCTGCAACTGATAATTGTTTAACTTATGCAGTTAGTTACTGAATTTGGGGTCTCTTAGGTCTTAATAAAGACCTCGTTCTGCAATTTCATTCTGCTCACAGATAGATGAATATTTATCCTTTTTTCAACATTCTCCACTTCACCATCTAATCCATTCACCACTTTTACACTGTGCCTCTGTGTCTGCCCTGCTTTCTCTGCAAATCCTTATTCTATGCCTCTAGCACATGATGTTATTCGTAATGAGCTATGCCTCTTTCTGTACCAAAGTAAACCACTCAATACAGTGCTGTGTACCATGGACCAAGAAAATTGTCTTCCTGAAAGCGAGTGCCACAATGTGTTACTACACAAGGTTATAGCTCACAAAGTCACCATGATGCATTTTTGTGTTCCCAGTGTTCTGTAAGAATGCTAATTAGAAATGCTGAAAGCAAGGTATCCACACTCTTGTTAATTCCTGCCTTTTCTGTGCTGCTCATGGCACTCATTGTCCATCCATATGTGTAGTGACTGTAATGAATCATACAAGTCATAATACTTTGAACAAATTTGAAGGGAGTTGGGCTATTAATAATTATTCCAGATTCACAAGTGGACACTGGGATTTTCCCAGGTAATTTAAAGTGGGTGGTCACTCTACCTGTGCATTTCCCTAAGAAGACGGAGAATGAGACTAGGCACCTACTTGCATTCCTCCTAAAAATATTTTAACTCTATTTTTTCTTTAAAGAACAGTGAAAATCTTTTGAATTCTAGTATCTCTCATTCCTAATAAAGTGCGTCTCCATAAAAAAGTTATTTTAATTTTTGGTATTATTCCTAAATGAGTGAAACATCAGTGACAGCTGCATATATCTAAATGGGGTGGGATAAGGGACTGTAAGGCAAGAAACGTTCTGCTGGCAATTTAGATATCTTGACCTGATCCACAGCAGACACAGGAGCTAGGTGCTAAGCAATGGAATGTCAATTCACTATAAGGGTCACTGCAAAATAAAAACTAGAGTCCCTTGTTCTAAGGCAGGGGGAAGATCTATAAAAAGTACTGAGATAGAAAGCTTTTTGCCTTTGTCCGTGGTCTCTATCAACTTCTTAGAGTGTTGTTGTTTATTTATATTCAAATTAACTGTGTTTCTGAGGGATAATTCACTGTAAGTTTCAATCAAGAATGAACACAAGCATTTATTCATTTTTTCAGGAAAACTATTAAATTTTACTTTAACATTTATTGATTTTAAAAAAAATCTTTCGTGAGGCATATAGTCAATGAAGAGTTTAAACTTTTTTTTTTTCCCATTTAGTAAATGTTATCCTTACAGGAACACTGGGAACACAGCTCATGTTCATCATTTTTATTTATTCTTCAGAAATTAATAAGTGAAGCAGGAGTTTGCATTATAAATCTGTTTATCAAAATTACAAAGGGCAAAGTTCACTAGTGGGCAAGAGTTTGCATACATATCAAGGTTATAAATAACCCCAAGGAAAATATCATTAGGTTTAGTTCCATGCCTCTGACAGTATAAAGAAAAGGTCAATAAATAGCAATAGAGTCAGTATAGGAGTAAAGTTGATGTTTGGAAATAAAAAGCAAAAAATAGATAATCTTGACTTCTGTTTACCTCTCTGTTCACGAGTAGAAATAAATATATCATTATGTTGTTACTCATTATTGTTGGAATTGCATGAAAATGAGAGGAACAGTAGAATTCCGCAAATTATAATGTAGTGGGAATCAAGATGTGTTGGTTCATTCCACACTTCTATAAAGAACTCCCTGAGACTGGGTAATTTAAGCAAAAAAAGATGTTTGTTTGACTCACAGTTCTACATGCCTGTATAGGAAGCATGGTTCGGAGGCCTCAAGAAACTTACAGTCGTGGCAGCAGACGAAAGGGAAGCAAGCACATCTTACCATGGCAGAGCAAGAGAGAATAAGTGAAGGGGAAGTGCTACATACTTTCAAACAAACAGATGTTGTGAGAAGTTACTCACCATCACAAAAACAGCAAGGGCAGAAATCTGTCCGCATGATCCAATCACTTCAAAGCATGTCCTTCCCCCAACACTGAGGATTACAATTCAACATGAGATTTGGGTGGGGACACAGAGCCAATCTGTATCAAACAACAATATGAAAATATACATTTTTGTGTGTCTCTGATCTTTATTTCTTTCCATACCTCCTTTCAAATATTCCCATTGGATACGTTACAAAGACTGCTGGCTCATCTCAATCCTATAAGACCAGCAAAAGTAGACAGAGTTGCAAAATTTAAACTGAAGAGACTCTTTAAAGTCATGTTGTGTTTGGTAAAGAAGGTAGAAAGAAACTGGAACAGATAAACATTCAGAGCATAATTTTAGAATGTTTGTGGAGGAAGTTCACCAAATTTACTTCAGCAGTAATTAAGAAGTTTAATGTTTTCCCATAGACATCCATTTCAAAACAACAAAAATTATTTTTGAACAACGTACATTATACTAGCACTCCTGAAGCTTTAGTCGGCACATGAGAACTTTGTTCAGATGCAGATTCTGATATAGTGGGAAATAGGTGGCATCTGAAAGTCTTTATTGAAAAGTTCCCAGTATGGTAAAGTTTTCCATTCCGGAATTATATTTAGAGTTGCTAGGACCTAAAAGAAAATATAGGTATACTATCAAGACAGATATACATGGTTGTAAAAGGTCATTTACTCAGGAAATCTCTAGTACAATAATTTGGTCCAAATTTTCTTTCAGCCATGATGAAGGCAATTCTCCTCTTCTTTCTTATTTTTTGTTTTCCTACAATAGCAAACTATTCCTCAAGGGAATGTTTTGTTTGGGAATAGGTATAAGCAATATTAAATGGTGTAATAGAGATGTCTTCAAAAGCAAATATGGAATAGATGAAAAATAATTCTTCAAATGCCAACTTATGCTGACACAATTGCTCTATGTTCAAAAATAAGGATGTGTCCTCAGTTTTATCACTCTCTCTCTTTTTTTTTTGTACATTTCCTTTCCTCATATACTCATGTCTGGAAGAATTGCAGCCCCCACTTGACCATCCTATTCAAGTCTTCTTTCAATGACTAAGTGGAAAACCTTCCCTTTTCCTGATCCTTTCAATGAATTCAAGATAAATATCATTGGCATTATCTCAGATAATTGGATTCATCAATACATGAATGCATTATAATTCATAGATAATATATATAGTTAATGCTTATATGTCCTTCATACTACTCTAATTGCTTTGCATATTTTAAGTAACTTAATTCTTAAAGTAACTTAATTCTTAAAGCAACATGGTAGGGTAAGTTAAATTAGCTGATTTTAATAATGAGGAAATTGCAGTAGGAAGAGGTTAGATGACTTTTCCAAGGTCACATAACAGTGTACAGAGCTGATATCTGGACGCAGGGAGCCTTGCCTGTGGGTAGCAGAGAATTTCAGTGCTGATGACCATGTAGTGAGGATTTTTCACTCTCCGAGGAGGGTCTGTGAGAGATGGTGGTAGTAAGTGAAATTTCTGGACTCCGTATATGACAAACTGATGGCCTCCTTTCTGATTCCTATTATTGATGTGCCTAACAATTCTGTGCATGCTTCCCATGGCTTTCAGCACACACTGCCTCACCTCAACAGTGCCATTTCTTTCTTGCTGTCTTTCCTGGCTTGCTTTAACACCCTACCCTTGGTATTTGCACATGCACACCCTGAAAGCATGAGAGAGTCCCTGCCCATGAGGCAACCTCAGCCATTGGGATAGGGATGGGAGCCAACTGGTAAGAGCCTATGCCTATCTTCCCCAAGGCGGACAACTCTGAGAAGATCCCCTCAGTGAAACTTTATTTCAATTATGCTTTCAGGGAACCTTGGCTAAGAAACAGTCTTCCTGTAACTGCATCAGAACATTGTGGTTGAACTTTTATGTAACAGAGCTCTGAGTTATTATTCAGTTGCAAGACCCCAGATTGAAGGTCATATAATCTGACCAAGTTCAGATGAACCAAGTGTGCAACCATGGGTGGAATCTAAGTGCTCTAACCAAGAAATGGAGACTGAATTAAGAAGTGAACATAACATATCTGAATCCAGGTTCCAATCAGATTAAGCTCTGGCACTACCCCAAGTCAGGATGTAGTCAGATCACGTCCCCTGACGTCACCTCACCGCAAAATTCAATCAGATCTCACCTTGTTACCCTACACTTATAAAACTAGACCCAAATTCCAACTCAGCAAGACAGATTTGGGTGTTTCTTCCTGTCTCCTTGTTAGTTGACTTGCAATAAAGCTTTTCCTTTCTCAAAAGCCAGTGCCATGGTATTGGTCTCTATGTGCAACAAACAGCAAGTCCATCGATCGCTCTGTAAAATTCCCATTCTATTGCCAGCTGTCATTTTAGCATAATCTTAAGCCTGGTCATGGATTTAGTCTTTTATTTGTTTCCTTAAGAGTTCGGAAATGAGTATCCCCCATTTTGTCTTTTTGTTAATAGATTTTGTTTAAAAACCACTAGATTCATTTAAAACATGTTACAATCATAGAAAATTGAAGTTCCTGATATTGCATTTATATTTAAATATCTGGCCTGCAAAAAGATTATAGTAGACTGACCTGGTGGACAAGGAATATTTGATTTTTTTTTGTATTTACTTATCAAGGAAATATAACATATTTCCTTAGTCATATGATTACAGTGTTTCCTTCAGCTATTTTAAAAATTGATTAGAATGGTACTTTTTGGGTTAATCTTTCAGGTAGGAAGGACAATTAATTGATCTAATTAAAAGAGAAACTAAAATCCACTATAACCAAAAACGAAGTATAGCTTTATTGCTACTAAACAGTAAATGCATTTCCAAATATTTGCTGTAGACATAATCTTGACTCCAAGTGGACTGATTATTATTCTTACTTAATGCTGAAATACTGTTTCATGTGTTTTTATTATGAAATAATGTGATAATTTCAATCATTTTTCTAAATATATGATAACATTACAGCACCACCCTTATAAGCATTTGATGTAAATAAGCTTTACCCTCTATTAACTCTACAGAGGAATAATAATCTTTACTGATAATTAAAAGAAATTGTTAAAATAGTATCTCTCTTTAAAAAATAAAAAGACCTAGTGATCCACAAATGCCTAGGAGTTCAGCACTGTGTGTGAATTTTTCCACTCATGCCCGTTGTTGTGATGGTATGTGAAGATGTGTGGACTCTCCTTTTCAAGAACGCAGCAGACAGTGAGGATATGGGCATGGATAGTGAGTCCATTCTGTTCTTCAATAGCCAGTAAAGAGTATACAACCATAAAGACAGCAGTTAATAATTCTGGAAAGAATAAATGATCTTTTCTAATATTTTTGTGCTAGTCTTCAGCAAGATTAGCTGAATGTGCTGAATAATGTTTCTGATTTATTTATTCCCAACATAACTTTTAAAATGACTAACATTTGCTGAATCTTATAAAAACTATCTTAAAAACCTACATATGGAAGGGAAAACATTATATAAGTATTATTCTATCCCCTCAAATAAAAAGAGTGCCAACTAGGCATAATCCAGATGTTTGGATGATGAGAAAAGTAAAAGGAATTTTTTTAAAACCAAGCTCTTTTCCTCATGGAACTTACAGATCATTCTGAGTTGTGTCAGGCTGGCAACCAACATAGGAAGTAATTGGCTGGGTCTGATTGGGAACAGCTGAGCCTTTAACAAACTGGAGAATGCAAGCCTTCTTTGCTAAGGACAACACTAGAAGTATTTGTTTTTTAACCCAATGTTGGACTAACAAATGAGAGTTAGCTTGCCACTTTCAAACTGACCATTCTCTGCCTTCACTCATAATCCTGGAAATTCTACTCCACCATGAAAGCCTACTGCTTCATCCATGAAAACAAAGATGTCTCAAGTGTTTAAAGTGTTTTGATCACTAAAATATTTTAAATCACAAGACATAATTTACATTAAGCGTTCAAATAAAATTCTCACAAAACTTGGGTGGGAAAGCTATGCAGCATGACAAACGTGTTAATCTCTGCTGTGCTTCTGACTCCAAACATCATTATTATTTTTATTTAATTATTGTGAGTGGTCTTGACATGGAATTCATAATTCTGATTCTTTTTTGGCTTGATGAGAATATCTCCATGTCATTTTTCAGTGTGGCCTGTCCTGATGAGCCAAAGAATGCTAGACAGGGGGCTCTTCTTGGTCTTGTTCAAAGCCATGTCATCACCTCCCAAAAGAGTGTTTAGGAACCTGCAGAGCCCTCAATACTATGTACCAAGTAATATAGTTTCTGTGGTTTTAGCAATTGTGGGCAGAAAGTGTCGGATCCTACAGAATTTCTCCATTAAATGTTTTAGAAAGATTAAAGTATCAAAGAGAGTTTTATGGCATCACAGAATATTTCAGATGAATTGGCCTAATAAGATCACCTTCTCATCATAATCATCTTCTACACAAGTCTCATTGGGTTGTTAACACCCAAAGTGGGAAGGTGCCTTAGAGGCTACCTAGAATGAACCTTCCTGCTTCCCATGCTTGCATTCTGTCTTTTATTCTCCATCACTAACTTGTTTGACTTCTGTACCTATCCTGTGGCAGGGGTCTCATTAGGCCCAAAGTTGTGTAGTGTCAGACAACCTCTTCTTAGCTTAAGTTAAATATGTTTCCCATAATATTCACTGTTTTCCTGTTGAAAACCTTTGAAATCATAGAAAGATAACTAAAGTATTATTAGCTATCCTATCTCTCATAAGCCTTTCCTGGCAAAACACTACGAATTTCTCTACCTATCTCTAAAATGGCAGGTGTTTGAGCTCCTTACTATTTCACTTTATTCCTTTAAGTCTTCACTTCTGTCACCTTACAGTATTGTTCTTTGACTTATAACCTACAAGAAGCAAGTCAGGACAGACCACCTCCATCTTCTCAAGAAAATGGGTTGGAAATGAAATCAGTCATGCTGTTGGTGCTACATGGTACTCTTTAAACATATTAACTTCGTAATCAACTAAAATTCATGTTTACTTCTTATTTAACACAGTGTTGTTAATTATAATACATATTGTTTTTGGTTTAAGATTAATTTCAAATAACTAAAACAAATATATAGACATATCATTTAAAAAATTTCACTGTGCTCCAGTAGATGTTCATGCAGCACCCAGACTCCCTCCCCAGCCACCGTCATTTTTGGCTGCTAATGGATCACAGCTGTCGTCTTCTGAGAAGAACAGTTCCAGCCAAGTTCACTCCTCACTTTCCCCACAAGGGCAGCCTGCAGATAGGGACTGCCTGACAGAGGGTCCAGAAGGCCCTCTGACTCAAGCAGGGATCACCATGTGGTAAGGTCACCTCCATTGCTCCCAGTGGGATCTGACAAAAGTACCCTCCAGCTAAGACATGCTTGGCTTGCTCTATCCTACTTCCTTTATTTCTTTTTTCAGAGGAATGTTCTCTTAATAAAGCATGTGCCCTGAAATCCCCATCTCAGGCTGTGCTCCTAGGGAACGTGGCCATAAACAATTACTAAGAGGATTATGACAATATACAGAATACTTGTTGAGTCTTAAAGGTAACCACATTGAATCTCTTAAGCCGTATGTGTATGTGGGTGTTTTGGGAGTGAATTGTTTGAGTATTCCTAAATATGGGGAATTATTTTTATTATTCAAATTATACACTGTATGTTATTTTTTGATTGTCTTTGTGTCAGAATAAACCCTTTGTTTTCTTTAACTTTATAGCCCTAATAATCATAATTTTAACTAAAATATATTGTAGATGGTAACATTGCCATGATAATGTTAATGTCACTCATACTTGACCCAAGATGTATTATGACTACATTTTTTCCTCATTCAATGTTTTTGTATATAGTATTTGCTATTTTATTATTATGTTTATTATATAACTCCTATTGTTTTACTCCAAATATATTTCTTTGTTATGTAATTAATAATTTGCTTTATTTTTAATATTTTAAATTGATAAAAAATAATTGTATAAGTTTGGGAGCACATGTGATATTTTGATATATGCATATAACATATAATAATCAAATCAGAGTAATTGAGATATTCATCATCTCAAACATTCAGCAATCTTTAATCTTTGTATTTGAGGATATTCTGAACCTTCTTATATATCTGTTTTAAAAGATGCAAAAATATTATTAACTACGGTCACCCTACTGTGCTACTGAACTCTAGAACTTATTGAAATCTAGAACTCACTGAACTCCTAACTGTAGTTTTGTACCCATTAACCAATTTCTCTACCATGCTCTAAATATTCCAACAGATCATCACATAAACCTGCTGGAAACCTGTCCCATGCAGGAGCTTTCTCTCAGCCTGGTCTTAACAAAACCAGTGTGTGCAGGCTGCTTTCCGGGCCTCCTAGATGGCTGCCAACTCGGGGTGTCTCTTTACTCTTATCCTGGTCACTGTACTCTGTTTTTTCCCTTTCTTTAGTTTACTAAGCCTCACAGTAGCTTCCTAAGAAAGCGTACATGTGAGCTAAGCTATCCTTTTTTTATTTTGAACCTATATATTTTACCAATATTTTGCCTAGTGTACTCTTAGCTTGATGTCATCTCCAAACCTGACAAATAAGACATCAATTCTGTTTGTTAAGAATTCTCCTTTCTGATGGCCATGAGCCCACCACCTTCAGATACTCTTGGTGAGGTGGCACTAGAATAGTATATTGGTTACCATCATGGGCTTTGGGTTGAGACAGCCTTGAGCTTAGAAACTAAACATACAATAACATGGCTTGGTGGAGTGGCTTACACTTGTAATCCTAACACTTTGAGAGAACTAGGTGGGCAGAGTGTTTGAGCTCAGAAGCTCAAGATGGGCCTGGGCAACATAGCAAAAACTTGTCTTTATAAGAGAAAAGAATATATACAATAATTTCTTAAATTTTGTAGCCTCCTGATACAGAATATTAAAATATCTGCTTTAAAAATGCCATATGAAAATTAACTGATATAAAAAATGAAATGTGAACATTCAAGAAATGGCTATTTAGATTTTCAAAGGCAATGTCAAAGGTACTAAGCATTCATAAGAGGCATAACATATAATTAAGATATATTTTGTATAGTATAGAGGAGAATAGAAACTTGCCCTCAAAATACTTAAAAATATGGAACACAAAAATATATTAATGCTGTATTAATCATAAGAATCTTCTTCTAAAATGGGCTAGATTTCATTTTCTTCCAGGTTATAGAATGAAATTGTCAATTTGTCTGACACATGTGATTTTAATAAATTTTCAGACTGCATAACATTTAATATGGTTTGGAGCTGTGTCTCTACCAAAATTTCATGCTCAATTGTAATCCTCAGTGTTGGAGGTGGAGCCTGGTGGGAGGTGACTAGAGCATGGCAGCGGCTTTGAATGGTTTAACACCATCCCCCTGGTGTTATTCTCATGATTGAGAGTGAGCGTTCTCATGATATATGGTTGTTTAAAAGTGTATAGCACCTTCCCCTCTCCTTCTTCTTCCTGCACCCACCGTGTAAAATGTGGCTGCTTCCCCTTTGCTTTCCACCATGATTGTAAGCTCTCTGAGGCCTCCCCAGAAGCCAAGCAGATGGCCAGCATCATGCTTCCTATACTGTTGGTGGAACTGTCAACCAAATAAAGCTCTTGCCTTTATAAATTACCCAGTCTCAGGGGTTTCTTTATAGCAGTGTGAGAAAGATTATTGTAATAAAATCTTTGGCTAGCTGCTAGGACTTGGAATTTAAGTCAAGGACACTGTGTGTATGTTTGTGAGCAGGTGTTGTAACGTCTATCTTGGTTATTATTGTAATATTAATCTCATGTCATGTTGGTGACATTGTGGCTATATGTAATTCTTGCACATTACCTCAACAATATGTTCTCATAACCTAAAATATATATATAAAATAGCTATTTACAGTATCATTCATTGTGTGTATGTATTTGAAAAAAAGAGAGAGTGACATTGATCTTTTTCTGAGATATCTAGTGGCTGCCTTCCTGAGGAAGTTATATGTGAAACTTCATGGAATTTTTCCATTTTTATATTAAACCATGTGTTTGAAAAATGTTCTGAGAAAAGGTTAATAAGAAATAATTATGAAAATATTGGTTTTTTATCTTATCTTCAAGGTCTATTAACTAATACGGGGAATAGGTAATATTAAGGGGCTCCTGTTTGCTTACAAGAGTGTGTAATTTTAAGTGGAGTCAATGAAAAATTTATCACTGAAACTGCTATTGCTGGTATGTGTTGATAAAAATTAAGGCAAAGAGCCTTAATATCTCCATTACTACTTGCTGAATGTTTTAACAGTTGTATGCCTTTATTTACTGTATAAAATAGTTTTGTACCTGAAAGAAAACAAATATAATACTTTGTTTTTTGTAAAGACCACTTCTTTCTCATTAACTAACACTGAATAAATCTATATTAAGTGTAGACCCAATAAACATCACCAGCAGAGCTGTGTGAAAAGCAAATGAAACAGTTGATTCACTGAACCTGTTACTACTTTCTGAATCAGTAAAACTAAAGGGTTCTATTTGGAAGTACAGTGTAATCGAGGTAAATAACATTCCTCTCGGTTTCCAAAAATCTTTAAAGAATAAATTCTGGTTAGAATAATAGTTGTTATGACTTATATTATTTGGATAACTATTTTCATTGTTGCCCCTTAGAAGTGACACCTTCAGGATCATTAAGCCATTTGACAGCCCTGATGGGTCCTTGCTCTTTTGCCCAGAAAAATAAAGCTTATACAGACTGCAATGGTTTTCTGCTCATACTTATGCTGAAATGTTTCTCACACTGGAAGATCTTCATATTTCAAAATAAAATAGTCTACAGAAAGATTGCAGGGAGGGAGTTGTTATAAAGGATATAAAACAAAGAAAAACAAAACAAATATCAAAGTAAAATATCCGTTTCAGGTATCAGTAACTACCAAAAACTTCTCAAAAACATCACTATTGTGGCCACAGTGTGAGAGAGCTTCTGATGAACTAACAGCAACAACAACAAAACCCATTTAACGAAAACAAATTTAATATTTTCTTTCATATATACATATAACTACATATGTATATGTATGTGACATATATTAGTTCATATAGTTGAAGAGTTATAATCACTGTCAGTGTCTCAAAGAAGTGAGAAATAAAGTCTGCTTCACTATGCTCCAACATAGCTTTTAAGCCTTTGGTTTGCCAGAAGTAACCCAGAAGCCTTTAGATCAGGCAGTCTTTTATGCTTAGGAAGGCAAGCTCTGTGATGATATTGATCAGTTTCAAGGGCATATTAGAAATGAAGCCAAGTCCCTGGAGAGAGGTTGCCATCACCTTGACCTTGGGTCAGCTTTAGACCACTGACCCTTGAACCCCAAGACCTAGCTACCAGATTCTGATATCTTTTATGCCAACTGAGCAAGTCAGCAGGGGACATATGTCGATGTGACTCTTGCCAAATCAGAATTGACTGGCCAGTAGGACGCCTGCGAGCAGCGGGAAATGTGGGTTAAAGTATGTCAATAATGTTTCAGAAGAACGATTTCTCCCAAGAATTGTAGCTGTTGGAATGTTTTGACATTTATTCGGTAGAGAAATGTAGCATGTATCGTGAAGCACTTCAAGAGAGCTGCTGCTAACTGCTGTGGTATATTGATCTTTCTGTTAAATTGCATGGGCACACTTGGGAGATCATTGAGATTCAGGCAACAGGACAGAAAGGATTGGCTGCACCCGATGGTCACTAATGGTAATTGGTTTCGATCCTTGCACTTGAAGAAGCCATGATTTACTTGGTTCACTGATGAATTGTAGACACTAAATATTTTAAAAGAAAAAACACCATTTTTTAAACATTTACAGGGCAGCAGCTCCATTCTTGAATATCTTAAATATAATACATTCAGCAATGTAGAAAATATACCAAGTCATATTGTTTAAAATTGTGATGTTCTTGCTGGTGTTGCCACTCTTTAGTTATACCATTTGTTTGTTCATTAGTTTATTTCTCAACTTGTTCATAATTGAATTTAAGGCAGTCTACTCTGTGTGTTTGTCACTGAAATTTAGTTTTATAAGTATAAAATAATTACATCCATTAGAGTGCATAAGAACATAAAGTAGAAACCAAATGACTTCTTTCTTCACATGTGCTATTTTCAAAACTTTACTGTACTATGGAATTTTTACACTTATTATAATGCAAACAATATTCTACATTAATATATATATCAATAATTCATTATTTTAGTGATTACATGGTAAACAATAGCATAGTGTCTATTGAAGATCAATATTTAGCATACTGCCAAGCATTTTATTTCTTTTGCTAGTTCTAGCAATTCTTCCATATAAATATATATACACACACATATATATATATATACATGGCTGTGTATATAGACAGATATGTATATACATGTCTTTACATATGTATGTATTATATGTGTATTACATATGTATGTATATATGTATATATGCATGTTTATAGGTATATATATGTATATACATAGATATTATATACATATATATATTGACCTATGTAGACACCTATGAATATGTATGTATATATGTATATGTGTGTCCATATGCCTGCAAAATATATACCATATATAATGTATATGTATATATGCATGTGTATATATATTTACATATATATACCTAGCTACTTATGTATGCAGTATATTTGTGTATAATATATGTATGTGCACATATACCTACAGAATATATGCCTATATATTATGTATTTGTTATCGATGTATATGTGTGTATATATATATATATCTATGTACATAGTTGTATATAGGTATGTGTATCTATACATACATACATTGCTACCTATTTACCTTCATACATAGGGATACATACGTTTGTGTTTTATAATACATACACATGCACATATACACCTATGTAATACATTTCTCAACATACACAATTCTCGGGTGTTTATAGCAGTGTAAGAAAGATTATTATAATTATTATATAGATAACATGTAGACATATATAGACAAATGCCATGGGTGTTATGTGTGTGTAATAGATGCATGGTTGACATAATTGTTAGAACTAGAAAGATACATTTGAAAGAATATCCACAAATTTAAGTACTTGTGCCAGTTTAATTATAGCACATTCCCAAAGTGGTATTCATTTTAATTTTAACAAATATTGACCAACGTTTTCTTTTCAAATGATTTCACCATGTTATATTGTTTTAGGAGTATTTCTTAATATTTCTACCTGTGTTTATGATTCCAAGATAATTTTAACTAAAACTTTAATTGCTTTCTTAACTCTATATAGCGTGGGGAATATAATATTAAACAAATACGATATAATATGTCATCATATTAAGCAATGAAATAGTTCTCAAGTTAATTGAAGAATAATGGAATTATAACTTTTTTAAACTAATAAAATATCTTAAATGTCCTGTACATTATGATATCAAATTGATTTTTACTGTGTAGTTACAGTCATACTTGGAGTTCATAATCATTCAATTAAGAAGAAAAAACCCTATTATACAAAGGAGTTAAACATTCATTCAGGATGTATTTCTTTAACCCACATTGGGATGAAAACAAAATCTTTCTGATTAGATGTATTAAAAATGATGGAGAACCATTATTGGCTATTAAACTTGAGGACATTTTGCGAACTTATTAATATATTGCATAAGAAACACTTTGTTTATTTCACTGAACCCTATTAATGAGAATTGCAAGAAACCTTAGCCGTCTTTATTATATTAAAATGTAAAATGTGCATTAGAATCTTTTGGGAGCTTTCAACCATGAAGGTAAATGACATGATCATTTCTTTGGAATCTTATTTTTTATTTCTGGAATGAAGATCATGATTTGAGAGCTGTAGACGGGAATCAGGAGACAGATCTCTGTTACTGCTGCCAATGGGCTAGTGGGAGTGAAATTACCTTACAAATTCATGAGATTCTTTCCATCTTCTTTTCTGGAAGGTTCAGCACTAGTGGAGATAAAGGGATTATTTTTTCTGCCCATCCATTCTCAGGATCTCATAAAACCTTGACAATAAGTGTGTTAATAAGAACTAATTGCTCTAATGGACACTAGTCTAGAGGGATTCAACAGAGACCACCAACTCATTGAAGTTGGAAAGTATTTTGTAGTAGACTGTGAATGCACGGGTTTAAACTGTTTACTTCAGAGTAAAAGAAAAATTATACTTCCAAATTTCTAATACCTGTTTTTTTGTGTGTTTTGAAAGAATGTTTAGCATAAAAGGGCTCCAGCTGTTTTTTTTTTTTTTTTCTTGTTATTGTTGTTTTTTCTCTTGTTGCCCAGGCTGAAGTGAAGTGGTATGATCTCTGCTCACTGCAGCATCCGTCTCCCAGGTTCAAGTGATTCTCCTGCCTCAGCCTCCCAAGTAGCTGGGATTACAGGCACACACTATCATGCCCAGCTAATTTTTGTATTTTTAGTAGAGATGGGGTTTCACCACGTTAGGCTGGTCTTGAACTCCTGACCTCGTGATCCGCCTGCCTCGGCCTCCTGAAGTGCTGGGATTACAGGCATGAGCCACTGGGCCCAGCCTGTGGTTGTTTTTATAATTCCACTTAGGCGAAAAAGTTATTTTCTCCTACAGCAGCGGATCCATAAGAAAGCAGCATGAAATCAACTATGATACTGGATGAGATACCAATTTTCTTCTTTTCTTAATACCACACATTAAATTCTTTCCCATAGTTTTCGTGTACATACAGATATAGATATATGAAAAAAACCCTTTTTTTTTTCAGTTATTATTTTTTGAGACAAAATCTTTCTCTGTCTTCCAGGCTGGAGTGCAGTGGCTCAATCTGGGCTCATTGCAACCTCTGCCTCCTGGGCTCAGGTGATTCTCCTGCCTCAGCCTCCCAAGTAGCTGGGACTACAGGTATGGACCACCACACCTGGATAATTTTTGTATTTTTAGTAGTGACGGGGTTTCACTATACTGGTCAGACTATCTCAAGCTCCTGACCTGAAGTGATCCACGCACCTCAGCCTCCAAAAGTACTGGTATAACAGGCATGAACCACCAAGCCCCACCCATCTTCTGATATTTCTTACAGAATAACGTATATGTATTAGTCCTTTCTTCTCTTCAACCGCCAGCCTTCAGGATTCTTTAGAATCTTGTAGAGATACAGATACGGCTATAGATGTAGAAGTACATCTATAGGTATCTATCTATATCCATTGCTCTAAACTCTTAGAATCAAAACCAGGTTCCTAGGCCTGTTGCTGCCCACTATTTTTGAACACTTCAGTCCAAACCATGTTACACAGGGAGTTTTCAGATTCCTATAGCTTGAGGACATTGCTCGTATCTTCCTTTTTTCTATCATCATCATACTCAATTGTGGGTCTTTTGACTTTCTATATAAATGTTAGACTTTGTAGATTTTCACAAAATAAGTTGTTAGGATTTTGATTAGGATTGTATTAAATCTATAAATAAAGATAGAAAGAACCGATATGTTAATAATATTGAGTCTTCCTATACATGAACATGGAATATTTCCTCACATATTAAGATGTTTCATTTTCTTCAACATCACCATAGTTTACAATCAGCTCATTAATGCTTAATTTTGTGTATAGAGAGCCCTTCAAAAAGCAGAAGTAGTCATATTAACCAATGAAATAGTTCTCGAATGGAATAGAAGCTACTCATAGGGTAAAAAAAGTTGCTCTATTTTTTTTCATAATGCTATAAATTCACAATGAAGTGTTTACTATTCAGGGATATGGTCAAAAATAATACAAGAATATTCATAATGGTAAAAGGATCAATGCAACAAGAGCAGCTAACGATCCTAAATATATACGCACCCAATACAGGAGCACCCAGATACATAAGGCAAGTTCTTAATGACTTACAAAGAGACTTAGACTCCCACACAATAATAGTGGGAGACTTGAACCCCCATTGTCAATATTAGACAGATCAAAGAGACAGAAAATTAACAAGGATATCCAGGACTTGAACTCAGACCTGGATCAAGCAAACCTAATAGACATTTACAGAACTCTCCACCCCAAATCCACAGAATATACATTCTTCTCAGCACCACATCACACCTACTCTAAAATTGACCACATAATTGGAAGTAAGTCACTCCTCAGCAAATGCAAAAAAATGGAAATCATAACAAACAGTCTCTCAGACCACAGTGCAATCAAGTTAGAACTCAGAATTCAGAAACTAACTCAGAACCGCACAGCTTCATGGAAACTGAACAACTGGCTCTTGAATGTTGACTGGATAAACAATGAAATGAAGGTAGAAATAAAGACGTTCTTTGAAATCAATGAGAATGAAGACACAACATACCAGAAT
>PVKV010008658.1:5732-29634 GCA_004027835.1 Alouatta palliata
AGCGATTCTCCTGCCTCAGCCTCCCGAGCAGCTGGGACTACAGGCACGTGCCACCATGCCCAGCTAATTTTTGCATTTTTAGTAGAGACGGGGTTTCACCGTGTTGACCAGGATGGTCTCGATCTCTTGACCTCGTGATCCACCCGCCTCGGCCTCCCAAAGTGCTGGGATTACAGGCGTGAGCCACCGCGCCCGGCCGACTTTTCTTAACAAACAGTTTCTCTGTCTTAGAAACAGTAGATGTTCTGCTTTTCTAGAAAATCAGAAATTTACATCCAAGTGCACTCTCACACATACACATACTGCGGTTAAGAACACCTTATGGCCTTTGGTGACAATAATTTAGAAATAACAATATTAAACATTTATTTATTGTAGGCAGATCTCGAGCTAAAATTTATTTAGGTAAACACATGGTATATACATACATTGGTAAATGTATAACAGAGCGTATTAGTCTGTTTTCAAGCTGCTAAATAAGACATACCTGAGACTGGATAATTTATGAAGAAAAAGAGGTTTAATGGACTCACAGTTCCACGTGGCTGGGGAGGCTTCACAATCATGACAGAAGGCAAAAGTCACATCTTATAGGGGAGCAGACAAGACAGAATTAGAGCCAAGTGAAAGGGGAAACCCCTTTTAAAATAATCAGATCTCATGAGACTTACTCACTACCGTGAGAACAGTATGGGAAAAACTCCCCCTATGATTCAGTTATCTCCCACTGGGTGCCTCCCACAACACGTGGGAGCTACAATTCAAGATAAGATTTGGGTGGGGACACAGCCAAACCATATCACAGAGGAACATAGAATTTTTTTCCAAAGTGAAACAGATAAACATGAATATGTGATTTTATTTTTTATTTTTTTTAGACATAATCAAATAGGTAATGTGACAGCTACTTTTCAAAAAATATTTTTTCTTTTTCTTTTTATTTTTTTTTTTAAGAAAGAAAAAGAAAAGAAAAAAGAGAGAAAGGGAGAAAGAAAGAAAAAAAAGAATGAAAGAAAGGGAAAAAGAAGAAGAAAAAGAGGGAGAGAGAACAGGAATCTTGCTCTATTGCCCAGGCTAGAATGCAGTCTAAAAATGGGTATTAAAAAGCTCTTTTATACTAATAATTGTGTTATACAATGGAGACAGGAAGGAATAAGGGAGGAAAATAACAAACAAACAGCCAACCAATATTTCATTTAAACCTATGAAATGCTATGTAATTGCTGGGGAGTGATCTACTCCCAACCATGTGGTCACTTATAGAATAAATGTGATGTGTTACTGAAAAAAAAAATGTATGTTTTGTGGATTTGGAGTGGAGAGTTCTGTAAATGTTTATTACGTTTACTTGTTCGAGGTCTAAGTTCAGGTCCCAGATATCCTTGTTAACCTTCTGTTTCATTAATCTGTCCAATATTGACAATGTAGTGTTAAAGTCTCCCACTATTATTGTGTGGGAGTCCAGGTCTCTTTGTAAGTCACCAAGAAGTTGCCCTGTGTATCTGGGTGCTCCTATATTGTGTGCGCATAGACTTAGGATTGTTAGCTCTTCCTGTTACATTGATCCCTCTACCATTATATAATGTCCTTTTTATCTCTTTTGTTTTCTATTACTTTAAAGTCTATTTAATCAGAGACAAGAATTGTAACTCTTGCATTTTTTTTTTTTTTTTCTCTCCATTTGGTTGGAAATCTTCCTCCATCCCTTTGTTTTGAGTCTCTGTATATCTTTGCATGTGAGATGGGTCTGGATGCAGCTTACCAATGGGATTTTTAGAATGGCTGATACTGGTTGTTCCTTTCTGTATATAGTGCTTCTTTCAGAAGCTCTTGTAAAGCAGGCCTGGTGGTAATGAAATCTCTGAGTACTTGCTTGTTCGTAAAAAATTTTATTTTTCCTTCACTTATGAAGCTTAGTTTGGCTGGATATGAAATTCTGGGTTGAAAGTTCTTTTCTTTAAGGATGTTGAATATTGGCCCCCACTGTCTTCTGGCTTGTAGGGTTTCTGCTGAGAGATCTGCTGTGAGTCTGATAGGCTTCCCCTTGTGGGTAACCTGTCCTTTCTCTCTGGCTGCCCTTAGTATTTTCTCCTTTGTTTCAACCCTGGTGAATCTAATGATTATGTGCCTTGGGGTTGCTCTTTTTGAGGAATATCTTTGTGGTGTTCTCTGTATTACCTGGAGTTGAGTATTGTCCTGCCTTGCTAGATTAGGAAAGTTTTCCTGGATAATATCCTGAAAAATATTTTCCAGCTTGGATTCATTCTCTTTGTCACATTCAGGTACACCTATCAAACGTAAATTAGGTCTTTTCACATAGTCCCATATTTCTTGGAGACTTTGCTCATTCCTTTTTACCCTTTTTTCTCTAATCTTGTCTTCTTGTTTTATTTCATTAAGTTGGTCTTCGACCTCTGAAATCCTTTCTTCTGCTTGATCAATTCGACTGTTTAGACTTGTGCATACTTCGCGAAGTTCTTGTATTGTGTTTTTCAGCTCCATTAATTCACTTACATTCCTTTCTAAATTGTCCATTCTCGTTAACATTTCGTCAAACCTTCTTTCAAGGTTCTTAGTTTCCTTGCGTTGGGCTAGAACATGTTCTTTTAGCTCACAGAAGTTTCTCATCCGCCACCTTCTGAAGCCTGATTCCGTTGATTCCTCAAATTCATTCTCGATCAAGCCTTGTTCAATTGGTGATGAGGAACTGCAATCCTCTGTAGGAGGAAAGGCATTCTGATTTTGGGTGTTTTCAGCCTTTTTGCACTGGTTTCTTCCCATCTTTGTGGATTTATCCACCTGTCGTCTGTGTAATTGCTGACTTTCAGATTAGGTCTCTGAGTGGACGTCCCGCTTGTTGGTGGTAAAGTTTTTTCTGTTTCTTAGTTTTCCTTTGGCGGACGCCCCTCCCCCACAGAGCTGGACCTTCCCAGGTTCGGCTGTACTTGCTGTGAAACTCTCAATCCTCAACAGTTCCAACTGCTGTTTTCTTTTTGTGGAGGGGGGTACCAGCCTTCCCCTGCGGCGACCCACTACGCCAAACAGCAGCACTGAGATTCGTGGTGCTTTTCTGCCTGGGAATCTCCCGGTCTGGCTCCCCACTTCAGTCCGCTTTTCAATCAGCTGAATGGGAGACTCTGTCTTCCTGGAGCTCCAAACACCAACTAAAAGGGCACTCAGTCCCGTATACTCCGGACTGAGAACCGCCACGCCGGGGCGCCTGCAAAACGGCTGCGCCAGCCAAAAGTCTTGCTGGCGACCCGTGGGGCTCCTCCGCCAGGAATCTCTTGGTCCATGGGCAATAAAAATTCGTCTGAAAATGTGGCGTCCACTCGCTCTCTGCGCTTTCAGTGGGAGCTACAATCCTGAGCTGCTGCTAATCGGCCATCTTGGATCTCTCTCATGAATATGTGATTTTAATGTTGTTTCTCAGCTGTGCTTAAATAAAAATATACAAGATGCTAAATAATTTTGGGAGAGAATTTAAGAATGAAGATATGAGCCTAAAAAATGTTTAACTTTCTTATTAAGACAATAGTCTTTTGCTTCTATTAATGCAGCATTTTTGAATACAGTTTTATTTTATTTGCATTAGATTTTTTCAGTTTCTTACAGTAGCTATTTCAATCTTGGTAGCAATTTGTTTTTTTAGGTAAATGTAATTTTATCATCCTTGTTTTATAAAAAAAGATTATTATCCTCATTTATAGGTGAGGAAATTAGGGTTTATATAGACTGATTATTTATCTGGACTAGGCAAGTTAGGTAAGAGATGGGGCAGGTTAGCAGCATCCAGTTCACTATTCTTCCCACACCTCCGTTCCCTTCTTTTTTTTTTTTTTTAATTTATTTATTTTACTTTAGTTCCCTTCTTTCCTCATGTGTAAAAGAGAGGTAAACCTTGTTGCTTTCAACTTCACCTTTATGCTTCATTGGTTAGAGAGTGAGATTTGGCCAGGCGGGAGCCTGGAGAAGGAAGTTCTCACCTAGGTTAATAGGCCTCTGAGGCATGATCAAAGCCATAAACCAGGTAAAGGATATTATAGTAATAGATGACAATAAGTCTGTAATGCAAGAACAAATGAAAAAACAATAGGAAAAATGGTGTGGTGACCATAAAACAAGCAGCTCTCAGATCACTGGTTGCAGGGAGCAGAGTTGACTGCCTCAGCAACAACACTCTAAAATTCATTGCTAACATTACCTCAAAGGTATCTTTTGCATGGGTTATTTCCAAGACAATGAAAGAGTATGGCAGGATTACCAAAATAAATCTGTTCCTGATAGGCCTGTTCCTGGAAGATACAGGAGGCCTCTGACTGGCAACTTTAGCTAGAGCATTCGTTACGGCACATTCCAGGGTGGTGGCAGTGGAGGTGGTGAAGAAGTGGTTGAGTTCTGTATATATTTTGAAGGTACGACTAATAGAATTCACTGGCAATTTGGATGTAGGTTATGAGAGTAAGTCAAAGCTGCCTCAAAGCTTTTGACCTGAGCAACTCAAAAGATGAACTTATCGTTAGCTGAGATGGAGAAGGCTTTATGTAGAGCATGTTTCCAGAGGCTATGAAGAGAAGATCAGGTGTTCAGTAGTTTTGTACCATTGAGTTTGAGGTACTCAAGATATCCAAGCATACATGTCAAGTAGGTGATTTGTTGTATGAATGTGGAGTTTAGAAAAGAGGTCTAGATTGGAATTACTGCATATATTTGGGAGACATCTGCACATAAATGGGACTAAATGAGATAACCAGTGCCTGAGTGAGGACAAAGGAGAGAAGGGGTGTAAGGACTGAACCTTGGGTGTCAAAGAGAAGAAGAATCATCATCAAAGGAAGCCTAAGATGGTGCAGCAAGTCAAGTAGGAGGGAAACTAAGAGAATAAAACTGAACAGTCTCTAAGACACACCTAAGGACTTGGGAAGATCAGAGTTGCAGTCCTGAGTCTAAGAATAGATGGGCTAGTGTTCTTCACTACAAGGATGTTTGAATTGACTGTGATGTTGAGAGCAAACTGACATTATGAAGCTCTGAACTATTTGCTATAAGATATTGTATTAGTCAGGGTTCTTTAGAGGGACAGAACGAATAGGATATATGTATATATGAAAGGGAGTTTATTAAAGAGAATTGACTCACATGATTACAAGGTAAAGTTCCACGATAGGCTGTCAGCAAGTTGAAGAGCAAAGCCACTGGTGGATCTGTCTGATCCCAAAACCTTAAAAGTAAGGAAACTTACAGTGTAGCCTTCAGTCTGTGGCCACAGGCCTGAGAGCCCCTGGAAAACCACTAGTGTAAGTCCAAGAATCCACAAGCTGAAGAACTTGCAATCTGATGTCTGAGGCAGGAAGCACCCAGCACAGGAGAAAGATCAAGGCCTTAAGATTCAGCAAGCCAAGTCCTTCCGACTTCTGTTTGCTTTTTATTCTGGCTGCATTGGCCGCTGATTAGATGGTGCCCGCTCAGACTGAGGATGGGTCTGCCTCTCCCAGTCCACTGAATCAAATGTTAATCTCTTATAGCAACACCCTCACAGTCACATCCAAGAACAATAGTTTGCATCCTTCAATCCAATCAAGCTGACACTCAGTATAAAACATCACAAGTCCACCCCTTGTCAACTTGAACCTACACACATCCCCTGAAATCATACACAGTGTTCAAATAAAGACAATAATACCCTCATAATTGTGTCTAACATAATATATCTAGCCTTCATACAACTGGAAGCATACTAATCCTTAACCTAAATGCTATTTCATAAAGTTAACAACACTTAAATACTGATATGAAGTCAATAAATCTTATGTCACATGATAAAGGAAAAAGGAAATAAAATGAAGACATTTTCTTAGTACAGGTGTATAGATGCACAAACATGGTCTTAACAAAATAAGGAGGAAATATTCATGAAAATTACAGTCCTCTTTTCTGCAACTGGTCATGTGATTGTAGCTGGTTTTGATGACTCCTTCTTCTCCTACTCATTCCGTAATCCCTTTTCTTTCAGCAAGCATCTCAGCAGGTCATGGTTTTTCACATGGTGGAGTGGCCCAAACCTTCATTCCCAAAGGGTCTAGGCCATTTGTAGTCCTGCCTGGGTTGGGTTGTTGCAGTTTCCCATTGATCTTAATCACAGGGCATGGTAATACTAAGAGACACCCTAAATGATCTCCTGTATTCCATGCCTACTCTTCCTTACCTCCATTGTGGAGTAGTAGACTGATTTCATCTTGATAGTCCAGGTCAGTCACCCCAGCCAACACTGTAACTCGCTTCTTAACCTGTTGACTTAAAGGTAGAAGCCCAGTGTCCAGGTGTCAATCTTAAGTTCTAGTTTAATGGAATTATTGTTTTGTCTCCTAGTGGCAACATTCCTCCCTCTGGAACTAAGACCTCTAGGCCAGCAGAACATAATGTCATGGGAACAGGAAACAAAAATTTTGTTAGTGGGTCAAAAGAGGTGATGGTGAGTGGTGTCATTTCTACTTCCACTTCTTGATTCTCAGACCCATGAATCCTGGCTGTGGGAGAAACAGTACCGTATATTGGACACAAATTCAGAGCATACATGGCCTTCTGGAGAACTTTGCCCCAGCCCTGCAAAGTATTGTCACCTAGTTGGCATGGTAATTGTGACTTTGAAAGGCCATTCCACTGTTCTATCAATCCAGCTGCTTCAGAATGATAAGGAACGTAGTTAGACCAGTGAATTCCATGAGCATGAGCCCACTGCTGCACTTCTTTAGCTGTAAAGTGAGTGCCTTGGTCAGAGGCAATGCTGTGTGGAATACCATGACAGTGGATAAGGGATTCCATGAGTCCACAGATGATAGTCTTGGTAGAAGCACTGAGTGCAGGATGTGCAAACCCATATCCATAGTAAGTGTCTATTCCAGTGAGGATAAACAGTTCAGGCCGCATGGTGACTTAATGACCCATAGTCAAACCAAAACGCAGTAGCAAGCTAAGATCTGTCTCTCAAAAGGGGAGTAGTTATCTCCAGAAAACCGCATGGCCTTGCTCCAAAATCCTAGAGGCCTCTGCTTTCGTTCACCTATGGAGGCCTGCCAGAAGCTCCAAACAGCTTCCCTATCATCTACCACTTACACGAAGTGCAGTTGGATCTGCTGGGTTTGGACTTTTGGGTTAATGCTGGAGAGTTAAGACATTGGGGGACTGTTGGGAAGGCATGAATGTGTTTCAAAATGTGAGGACATGAAATTTCGGAGGGGTCAGGAGTGGGATGATATGATTTGGCTGTGTTCCTACACAAATATCCTCTTGAATTGTACTTCCTATAATCCCCACATGTCATGGGAGAGACCTGGTGGGAGGTAATTGAATCATAGGGTGGTTACCCTAGTGCTGTTCTTATGATATTGAGTGAGTTCTCATGAGATCTGATGGTTTTATAAGGGGCCTTTTTCCTTTTTGCTTGGCATTTCTCCTTTCTGCTGCCAAGTGAAGAAGGATATATTTGCTTTCCCTTCTGCCATGATGGTGAGTTGCCTGAGGTCTCCCCAGCCATACTGAACTGTAAGTCAATGAAACTTCTTTTCTTTATGTTTTACCCAGTCTCAGGTATTTCTTTATAGCAGGGTGAGAATGGACTAATACAGGTATGAATCAGTAAAGATGCCTTTTGTTTTAAAGACTATAAAATGCAACTTGAATCAGGGTTAGTAATAGGAGAAATCTCTTGGTTTATGTGTTGATGGTCAATGTGAGATTGATCTAGTTGCTGAGTGATGTCACTTAGTATATGAGTTGTTTCTGTATCTTTATTTGATTTTCCACATTATAAACTTTATGCTGAAGTGAACTTCCCTCGTAGTTCCAAGATCCCTGTTAACAGCATTAAGGGTACTATTAAATGCTTCATCATTCATTTTTGGTGGACAGAGTGTCTTTTATAGTAGTTACTGAGAGAGAAAAAGAGAAAGAGAGAGAAAACTGTCTTCCAAGAATCCTCTAAAAATAAAACATTTGCCCAAATTAAGTTCATATCCACCCATATGGCCAAGGAGATAGGATGCACAGATGTGCTTGAGCCATTCAGCACCCTTTCTACAACAACAATGGAGCTACAGATGGGTCAGTCCTGCCAAAACCTGTGACCAAGAGATTACAGGGAAGGAGAAAATGAATCTGGGGAGATCCATTTTGGTCTGTAAGATAGTGTATTAGTCCATTTTCACACTGCTGATAAAGACATGCCCGAGACTGGGCAATTTATGAAGAAAAAGAGTTTTAATGGACTCATAGTTCCATGTTGCTGGGGAGGTCTCACGATCATGGTATAAGGCAAAAGTCACACCTTAATTGGTGGCAGACAAGCGAGAATGAGAGCCAGGTGAAAGGGAAGGCCACTTATAAAAGCATGAAATCTCCTGAGACTTATTCAATATCACAAGAGCAGTATGGGGGAACCACCCCCCATGATTCAATTATTTCCCACTGGGTTCCTCCCACAACATGTGGGAATTATGGGAGTTACAGTTCCAGATGAGATTTGGGTGGGGACAGCCAAATCATATCAGATGGCTAGGCTAGACTTCTTGCTGTTAAATGCAACATGTGATTGAGGTTGATGGGTTTTGAGGAGTGATTGCTTAGGAACATGATAAAGAACTCCCTAACAGAAATTCTCTAGGACTCATCAGTGTAATTAGATATAGAAAATAAATATTTTTAGAGAATATGGATATTTCTTCTTTGATGAATTAAAAAGGCAATTCTAAAACCTGGGCTATGCCTCAGAATTGCCAGATTCCCATGCCCCACTCCAAGAATTCCTGAATGAAAATATGCAGAGGTAGGGCTCAGGATCTATATTTTTTAGGGAGCTCTGCAAATACTCTCATGTAGCCATGTAGGAGGTTTTGATAACTAATATCTAAGGCTCATGCAAAGCCCACCTTAAATAATAGAAAGTATCACAGCTCTGGCCTGTGACATCAATATCAAGGGATAAGGTGACCTGTGGTTTGGAAATTCAAGGTTCACCAGTAAAGAAAAAAAATGTCAATACTCCCTGGTGGCGTACAACTTTTCTCACAGATAATAAATACAGATTTTGCTGGGAATTCACCCTCCTCCCTGCCCTACCACATCCTTTTTAGGTTGTGGACAACATAGTTTGGCTCATGTAACTTTCCCAGTAAGCTGCACTTCAAAGAATTAGGAGTGACTGGCAGTAACACTACACAGATAAGCCTATACGTTGAAATGGGGCTCTTCCATTATAGAACTCAAACTTTCCCACAGCTGTTCACTGGAATTTGTACTATGTGTCAAGCCCTGTTCTAAGGTTTTATATTATTAACTCATTTAATCCTCAAAACAACCCTCAGAGGTAGATGCTATTATTACCTCTATATTATAAATGGTGAGACTAAAGTACACAGAGACAAAGCAACTTTACTGCATGGACCCAGCTACTCAGCAGCAGAGCTGGTTCCAAGACTGCTGTTATGGGTTTGTGTCAGGTAGAAGGACCCTGAGTTTAGAAATGCCGTTGGTGATTTCAAATATGTAGGCAATGTGCTCGTGAAATGACATGCTGTCTTAATTACTTCTGGACATCAGGGAGCTATCTTGAGATCATTTGGGTCATTAGTGCATGTCTTAATCCATTTGGGCTGTTATAATAGTCTACCTGAGTCTGTATAATGTATAAACAACAGAAATTTATTTCTCATAGTTCTGGAGGCCAGTGAGTCCAAGATCAAGGTGCCAGCAGATTTCATGTCTGGTGAGGGCCTGTTTCTCATAGATAATGTCTTCTAGTTGTGTCCTCACATGGTGTCGGGGTAAAGGGGCTCACAGGCTACTTCAGGCCTCTTTTATAAGAGCACTAATCCCATTCATGAGAACTCTGCCCTTGCAACCTAATACCTCTGAAAGGCCCCACCTCTTAATACCACCACCTCCGGGATTAAGATTTCAACATAGGAATTTTGGGGGAACACAAACATTCAGACCGTAGCAGCACATTAGATAGTGACTTCATTGAAACACAGGTGGGAGGGGACAGAATTACATTCCTAGCAATGCTGTTTCTATCCTGATACACTGTGATTTGACATTCCCTGTAACCAAATTTAGCATTGTGAAGAGCCTTCTAGTGACATTTTACGGTATTTCAGATAGAGACATTTTACATTTTTCAGGGGAGAGGGTGAAGGAAATTTGAACATTGGTAACTGATGGATTCAAACTAAAAGAAAAAGGAACTGGCTTGCTAATGAGGGCAGTGACTTTCCACTACAGCATAAGGGGAGGTTTGTGAAGGAGCGGGTCATGTGAGGCAAAGCTTTGCTAATGCAAATTGATTCCTGGAGGGCTTCCAGGTCACAGAGGGCTGGGTGATTATTGCTACTGTTGGAATAGTTTTAGATAATTAATGGTAACCAACAGACATGGAAAGTTATTTGGCTTTTGGACATTTCTCCAGCCGGTGCTTATGGCATATTTCAATAACAGTCCAAAATAAAATAGAACTCATTTAATTCAAGTTAGCTTGCTGAAGAATGCCATGTCTAATAGCTGTGACTTTCCTTTATGCAGTGATTTTGATAGAAGTAACACTGTACTTTATTCCATGTATTAAGGGGGATGGTACTTTGAGTTCTAATCTAGAAACTGATTAATTAATTGATGGATGGAAGGATGGATGGATTCATTTACTCACCTAACCCATTTATTGAGTAGGAGGAAAAGATACTGATGAGTGAAAATGACTTGGATAGTTTAACTTCACCAGAAATCTCCAGCAGGTCACAATCAAGAAACCATTGATACCAACCTGTGACATTGTTCTGAAGGACTGGGTCAGAAGCCTTTTTAATATAGTCTTAGAGAATAATGATCATTTATCTCCATAAAACAATCCAGCTTTGCTTTTACTAGCCAAATGTCATTCTTCCCTATTTTTCTTAAGCACACCACCTGGTTGTGTATGCACCTATGCAACAACCCTATATGACCTGCACATATACCCCAGACCGTAAAGTAAACTAAAATAACAAAAAGCATAATCTTGATTTTTGTTTTCATAATTGAATCCACTCATAAATATTTATGGCCTTTTCCATTTAGTTGCCTGTCCTAGACCAGCTTCTGCAAAGATAGCCCTGCATCTCTAAGTATAGTAAGGCAACCAAGTCACCATTAGTGCCTGTTACATAACAGCTACTATTTAGTAGTTACACTAAAGGCATGTGAAATGCTTCTCAACATTATCTAATTCTGACTATAGCCCTGAGTTAGACATTCTTATAGACATTCTTGTTTGTATGTAAAAAATGAAGCACCCAGGTTATAGACCTTAAATAACTTGCTTAAAATCTTCCTGATGGTAAATGGAACTATGGAAGTTTGAAATACAGGCCTTTGTGGCTCCAAAGTCTTTGTCCTTCAAACTGTACTGGAATTTTACCACACAAATAAGTACTGTTGAAATTCATTTAATTTTGTCTCCTTTTTAGGTAATAGCCATTTTATTTCTTCTGGCTGACTTTCTGCAATTATTTTCCAGTGCAATGACTCATTGATAAATCTCTCCCTTGGAATTCTTTCTTTGTAGATGTGAATCTCTGGCCAATGGCCTCCTGGCATCCTTTTTTGTATTCAAGGAGAGACACATAGTCTCTTCCCTTTTGTCTCTACCTCCCTCAGAACTTTCACTGCTAGTCTTTTCTGTCAAATTCTCATTCTCCTTACTAACTTATCATCTCTATCCCTTATTTCCATATGACTGGAAAGAAATGTGCTAAGAAGACATTTTTGTAAATTGGGAAAAAATTATTTTTGGATACGAATAGGTGAAAAGTTGGTAAGAAAGTATATCCATATTTATGGTCTAGCTGCCTGTAAAAAACCCAGGTGTGTGTACTGTCTTTGCATGTTTCCAATGCTCATGGACATGTGTCAAAACTAGGCATTGTTTTATTATATTATCCAGATTTAAATGCTGCATAGGAATTCAAGAACCAGGTGGAGACTTAAGTAAGTCATTGGATGCAAGAAATAGTTTCCATCCATTTGGTCTTTGCACTTGATGTTGAAGATATGTACTTGAGAATACTGTGTAACTTACAGACCCAAATAATATTCTAAAGATAGGAAACTTGGTGGTACATGCCCTCTAAATGCACAGGATGAAGGCGATGTAAGCAAAACCACTCAACAGCTGCTACAAGTGTGCTGCTATAAAAAAGCACTGTTACAAGATGTCATTAGAATGCAGGGCTCATCGCAAGTAACATATATCATCGTGTCTCTTGTCGTTGGGTTTCTTTCTTTTCTTTCCTCATGCTACGTGAGTGTAAATAATTTTATTCCTATTTTTATATAAATAAACTCTGAAACAAAACTTGGTTCTGAGACCAAAGAAGAGCCAGTTAGACTCCAGTTCTCCTTTTTGTTGTGAAATAATGACATTTTGAGGCTATGACGTTTCAACGTTTTAGGAATCTTTATTGCTTAATTGGAACGTGCTAAATAGATGAGGAAGCTCTGGGAGAGACGTTTCTCTACACATTCTTTTAGCTGATATGTGTGGAATTGGCACACTCCATCTCCTCTGCTCATGAATGTGGACATTTGCTTCTCTCTCTTCTAAATCTCCTACTCATGGTTTACCGTTTGGCCCCACTCTTGCTGCCCTGGTCTCTCATTATCTTAGTCTTAGCAGTCACTTAACTCTACCCTTGCCTCAAATCAGGCTCATCTTCAACCTATCTTCCCTAAGATTTCTGGAGTGATCTTGCCACAGGCAAATGTAATGTCATTCTCACTTTTAAAAAAGGCAGTGGCAATCTAAAGTCTATTATATAAAATTTAAAATCTTTAACAGAACATGCAAAGTACCTTATAATTAAGCCCCAGTTTAATTTTCAAGTCTCGTCTCTTGATTACTCCACCACCTCCTCACCACAGTATACATCCTATATTTTAGCCAAACCAGACCACTGGACATTTCCTGAATATGCCACACTTCCTCCTTGCTGTTGGTTTCGGTACTTGCTGTTCTTCATGTAATGACATTTTCTCCATTGTCGGCTTGGAGAGATGTTCATCATTTATATCTTTTTTCCAATGTCAACTCCTCTCTGAAATCTGCCATGTTCGCCCCTGGAGAATTAGGTAGCAACTTGTATAGCATGTACTTTTGTGTTCATCTTCTCTAATGTTGATTGGGTAAGTTTGTTTATTTATGTGACTATAAACCCCTTGAGAATGGAGTTGGATTCTTTCACTTTTGAATCCACAAAACCTTTTTTTTTTTTTTAATTGGGAAACTGTTGGTGCCTTTTTAATAAGTTGTGGTGAGGAGAGTTCAAATTACAGCATAACAGAATTCGTTTAGTGAATTAATGCAGTCTGTAGTTAGCATATCATATAGCAGTATAATCCAGTTAAGGAAAAATAACAGTTGAAACACATTACATTTTAATTCCCTGTGAGTAAAGTGATAAGTAACCGTAAAGTCATCACTGGGAGAACATGGAAGTAGTCAAGCATAATGAACTTACAGAAAGATAATTATCTCCAAATTTAGGAAGCACATTGGCCTGCCTACCCACCTCTTCAAGCACAGTGTCTATAACATAAAAGGTATTTCAATATATATTTTCTGAATAAAAATAATAATTTTGAACTCACCTGAAAAGTAAAATAAACTTACTCAGCTTGTGTATGATGTTACAATACTGTAGTGAGTACAGAGTTTGACATAATTCGTGCCTCCCCAAACACAAACACGAAAATACTTATCATGTATATGCTGGCCTCTATAGTTCAGCTCAGAAGGCAAAGACATATAGTGGCTGTTTGTCCCACATTTAGTAATACTAAGATTGATCAGAGGGTTCCAATGGCGAAAACCTAAAGCTTCCATTTTAAGTTCTCCATCTAACTTTCTTCTAAGGGGTTTATGTATTGGTGATTATTGTCTAATTCAACTATCTTATTAGCAATTCCAGAAAAATGATTTTTAAACATTCTATCAATTGTTTTAAATTTATTAGTTGGAATTCTTTTAAAAGCAAGCAAACAAAAACCTTTTGCTGATCAAATGTGGTTGTTTGCTTATCCTTATATACAGTTATACTGGAAAGGCAAAATATAGCTTGATCATTTATTGCCAAATTTTAGAGTGAAGAATTGATACCCTAGTTACTTTCAATGGCGTTCAGCAGTATATTAGTATATGTGCTTTTGAGTTTATTCCTGTTGTTTATTATCATGCATTGTCCTTCTGGATTAGGATTCATAAAACGTTGTCCTTTGTCTTTCAGGATTCCTAAAACATTGTTGAAAAGTCATGGCCTAAAAACATCATTATTTCCACCAAAAAGAGAACTGGAGTCTAATTGGCTCTTCTCTGATCTCAGAACCAAATTTTGTTTCAGAGTTTACTTACATAAACATGAGAATGAGATTATTTACACTCGTCAAACATGAGGAAAGAAAACAGAGTATCACCATCTATCCATTGTGGCTGTAAAAATGCTCTGTCTCTGATTCATGTTACCCCTTCAATATCAAGGAATTGTGTAATAATCTTCAACACAAGGCTATGATTGATTTCTTATACCAATCAACCAATCAACTTCAGCAAGGCGAAAACCAATTATCTTAACAGCTGGCACCAAAATTCCTCTGAGGGAGAGATCAATCTTTGCTTGGGAAACTATCTTGATAAATTGCTTGGAATAGAAGAGGACACAGGGGGTGAAAGAGAGAAGAGAAAAAGAAGCTGGGTAATATGATGAGAATCTGGAGCCCAAGTGAATAAAATTAGCTGAGGGATTTTTTTTTTAAAGAACAGGGACATCTAATATTTAATGTTACATTGTTTGTGGTAGAAATTATTGCCACTTCTTCCAAAACTTCAGTAACATATACTATATAACATACCTGAAAGCCTGATATAAGGGAATCAAATGTTTAATGTATGCTGGGGGAGAGAAAACCAAGAAAAGGGTTTGAGTTCCTTGTCTGTGCCAATCTGATGTAAACAGAGACCATGCAAGTGGAAGAGTAAGATGGTAAGTTGGATCAAGCAAGCAGAGAAAGGAATTGAAAGCCATAGCTGGGTCTGCAAACTGAAGCCTTCTCAAAATTCTCAGAAATTCTAGAAGAAAATGTAGAGAATTTCTCAGGAAATGGAAAAGTGAGTTAAGCCAATCATTTCTAGACCTTAGGCCAGAAGCTAACACAACCAATACAAAGAAATTGTTTGAAATATACCTCAAATGCTTACAGTGGCATTACTGATTGTCCTTTTTACACTCTTCTATCATAGGTTAAAATTTCTCCCTCTGCTCCTGCTCTGGTAATGGTATCCTTCGTTGGTACTTTGCTTCTTAGCTCTGTATTTAGTCATCTGTCTCCACTTTGGATTTGATGCTACCTTTCCTGCCAGCCTCTGGATTATGTGAATTTTCATTTGGAAAAGTGGCTTCTATCTCACTGTGCATGGAGTCTTGGAGTTTTAAGCTCAGGCTTTTATGCTGTTTACAGGATGCCTCTCAAAAGATGTACCAGTTCATTACCTTAATTCCTACCCACCCTACTGACTAATCTGATTATTCCAGGAGCAGTGAGTTTGAAGTCCTCTTTTGTGTTCATCTTAATTCCACTTCTAATTCTTTTGCAAGCATGTGCTTCATGTCTGAAATTTCCTTTCATTCTTTCTCTTTTCCCAAGTAATCTATAAAAATTATTAAAATAATGAAAGTTAATATTTCCTGTAATATATTTGAAGAGATCATTTATGTAGAACATATTATCACTGTAATAGCTATCTATTGCTACATGACAAATTTGTGAAGAAAGGTATGTTGTTCGTTTTGAAAGATAGGAGATATAAATGTATGTTTGCTGCTGACAAAGACATACTAGAAAAACTGGTGATATAGGAGAGAGAATGTGAAGAATTCTGGAATTATGTCCTTCAAAGATTGGATCTACTGCACAAGAGGAGACATCTTTTAAATAGGAGCATGGGTAGTTCACCTATAGTAGAAGATGGGAGCACAGAGCATCCCGTACAGATGTTGGTAACTGGGAAGATCTGGTGGTGGAAATCTGGTAGCAGGTGGGAAAAGGAGGTGTGAAAGTTCTCTTATGATTGCTTCAGTCTTCCCAGTGAAATAAACAAAGTCATAAGTTGAGAGTGAGGATATGGGTGGATGTGCTGAAATATTTGAAAGGAATGTGATAGTTATCTGTGTACAGAAGAACAAATGGACTATGGAACTATAGTATATTTGCTGGGCACCATTAAAGACCCATTTAAGTTTCAAGTGAGATCATTCAGCCATATTAAATAGCCCAAGTTTAGGTTTAGAGTAGGCAGAAAATTGGATTTTTCCAGACTTGTGATTCAGTCAAACACCCATGACAAAGTCTCAGGCAGGAGAATCGAAGATATGTGCAAGAGAGTGAATGTAACCATTAACCATAAAATTTAAGATAATCTAGGAGTGAAGATAAGCAGTCTGAGGAGTGAGGGAAAGAGAAAAGATGGTAGGAACAATGCACTGGATTCCAGGTTGGACGAAGGCATTATTTGAGTTAGAGTACTAGAGAGAGTAACCCCAACATGGTAGTCAAGAAATAGGATACAGTAAGTAAAGATCATGGAGGAGTTGAAATTGTTAGCAAGGTGGCCCTTAGCATTAATGGCCGAGGTAAGGTAGAAGGTAAGGTCATGGAGAAGAGAACTTCACCCATGTAGATATAGACATTGATAAGAATTAAGGCAATAAGGCTACTGGATAGAGTGACAATGAACCAGATGTTTAAACTCCTTAAGAAACGAGAGTGGGTGATTGGGAGGATAATAATTACAACAATAATGAAGGAGCAGTGAGTACTAAAATCCAATGACATGAGCTTTAAAAGGCAAAGACATAAGTTCGGGAACATAGGAAGGAATTTTAAAATTTCAAGAGGCATTCATAAATCAAGAATAGGGTGATATAAAAAGAGAATAATCTAAGAATAACAAAACAGTATGTAGAAATAAAAAATATCATTGTCAAATAAAATCTAATAGATAGGCTGAACCATAAAATGGGTATATATTAAGAACAAATTAATGATCTGGAAAATAAAAGTGAAAACATGGCCGGGTGCGGTGGCTCATGCCTGTAATCCCAGCACTTTGGGGGTCTGAGGCGGGCAGATCACAAGGTCAGGAATTTGAGACCAGTCTGGCCAATATAGTGAAAACTGTCTCTACTAAAAATGCAAAAATCAGCTGGGTGTGGCGGTGGGCACCTGTATTCCCAGCTACTCCAGAGGTTGAGGCGGGAGAATCACTTGAACCCTGGAGATGGAGGTAGCAGTGAGCCGAGATGGTGCCACTGCACTTCAGCCTGGGCAATAGAGTAAGACTCTGTCTCAAAAAAAAAAAAAAAAAAAAAAAAAAATTAAGTGTCTGAATCAATGTTCCCATCTGGGGGTTTATAGCATGGGCTGACTTTTCCTGTAGGTACTGTTTTGCAAAAATGCATAAACAAGAACATAAATATTTGTTTATGCAAATAAGTCAGAATCATGCTATAAAGACAATGATATAACCAAATGTTTTTCTATTTTTAAAATGTAACCCACTCTAATACTGTGAGCCAAAATTTAGTTTGTTCAACTTTTTTATTTGCTGAGGGTAAATTCTAGCTACTGATTAAGGCAGTAGAATTCACCATGTGCCTCATTCTCTGAGAGGTTAATACAAGGAGACTTAACATTATGATTCTTATTATGAGGTACAAGGCATTTCTTAGAAGGAACAAGACATTTCTGTGTTTGGGAAAGTGTATGATCCCTTATTTTGACAAAAAAAATACTTTGAAAAATAAATGTCTTAAGTATTAAAGAACATATACAATGTTTTCTTTATATTAGAATATACAAAACAGTGAATGCTACCTTTTATTATTCAAAACAGAAGCAAACAACCTGCTAGGAAATGAAAATTAAGAGTTTAAATTTCTCAACCCATTGCAAAAATGTGACAGTTACTTTTTAACATTTTTCTCTAGTGCCCCTCTTCAGTTGCATGAAGACTTCCTGCAGTATTCAGAATTCTGATTCTCTCTTTCCTTGACTTCTCACTAGAAACCTTAAATTCCTTTTCATTCTACTCTACAGAGCATTTCATGTCTTATTGCTATACCACCCCCAATTTTTCAAACCCAAACCCAACATGGGGCTCAGTTAAACAAGCCATCCTCCAGTAACAGGACCCATGTCCTTGGAAAGAGCTGAGATTATAAATAATTTGTATTGGCGGCTTGTTTTCCTAGTGGCTCAAAAGGTGAAGTACTTTTCTCAAGGACAGATTAGTATGGGAACTCTCATTTGAGTAGCAATAAAATTTAAATAGCATAGTTTACATTTCCAAATACCCCTGTGATATGTTCCTGAAACATTATTTCTTTCCTCAAAGCAATCAAGAAACTCCAGAGAGAGCAGCAACATCAATTCTAGAAGGGAAATATTTGCTTATGTGTGAGTTCAGCTATCAGAACTTAAAATTAAACTAATTTAGTAAACGTCATTTTTATACAACCAAGTCATTTTTATATGCTTGGCACACTGTAAAATAAAGGAGAAATCTCTCACTATATATGAAACTTAAAGTTGACTCGATCACCTTTGTTTCTTTGTTTTAACACTTAGGCTGTGTATAAATTAGTCATGTGACAACCAAGCTGAAAATGTGACTCTCAGCTTATGCTAACATCTGCCTTAAACAATTTTGCCTTTCTGGTTGTAAATGGATTTTGGAAGTCTGAGATATATTCAAGTGCATTATTGGGTTTTTAAAATTTATTACCAGAAAATCCTTGCTGAGAATCATGTCAGGACACACTGGTGCTGTTGCACAGAAGTTCTATTTGTACTGGCAAATTCCTTCTTAACTTCAGAATAGACTCCTCTATTAAGGTACCTGTGTTTGTTGGCAAAGGGGTGTCTTATAGACTTAGCAGAAGGAAACCAAATTTGCGAGAAAGAAGGTTTAAAGTCATCACACTCATCGACTGCCCAATACGATCCAACAATAAACCCTAGGCAGAGCTATGAATGAGTACTGGCAATGTGTTAAGGTCCAAGCAGGAATAATCAACACAGAGCAGCATTTCTTTAACAACCCATTGAACATAACACCAATCAAAATGTTCTGTGTTGAGATTATTTTTGCAGTCATGGAAATTTGCCTTAAAGACCCAAATAATTTCTGATTGCTTTCTTTTCACCATTTGTTCTGCTGTATGATTCAACTTACTGACCTATAGCACTGTGATATTCACCTCTTTCCTCTCCCTACCTTTTTGCTGGAGTTTGGGGTGACGTCCCTTATCTGCCTTCCTGGGGCTTGTTTGGGAATCACTTTCCCACTCATTCTCAGTTTTGAATGTGATTTCTTAGCATTGCTAGTGCAAATCCACAGCTTTGGTGAAATCAGAAGGTTCATTTGAGGGATCACCCTGATCCTATGATCACTAACAGCTAGGCTAATGGTAGCGAGTGCTTACAGTCAGGATTCCAATAGGCTCCAGAGGCTTAGGTGCTATTTAAGAGAGAACATCTTCATGTTTCCCAGCTGTCCCAACCCTTGGCAATTCCAGACTCATGGGGTTTCTTTCAAGAAGCACCTGTTTGCATTGTAGCCTCAATTTGCAGCAAATTATTTCTACACAGTTGGAAATAACATCAAATTGGCTCTTTTACCAGGCACGCTGGACGGGCGCATTTGGGTTTTGTAGATGTTTGTGTGTTCTTGTAGTGTGAAATGCCTTTATTTAAAACAAATACATTTTCCAGTTCATTATCCCACAGTGTGAAGCCCAATTCTGTTAAAAATAATTACAATGGCTGAATTATTTTACTGAGAAAAACAGGTATCCACATGCCACTCTGAATCCAAACTTTTGTTTCCAACAGGCTTTTGACGCATCATCTCAGGGTATTGTGGCTTGAAGATTTAAGAAATATTTCTCTGAGCTTTTTGTTACCAATATTTTTACTGATCTGGTGATGAAATAGCCTTGCACGTACTTGCAATAAGTATATTTCACATTCCTCTTAGATTACATGGAAAGGAAGAGAGCTTCTTAATTCTGTTTTCCTTTTTTTCTTAAAATTATTGAAACTCATTAGGTACTGTAGTCCTGTTGAAAGGAAAATAAAGAGTTGATTTTATGACTGGCTTGTGGAAAATGAAGCAAATTCCTCAGTAAAAATCTGAGGAAGTTGCAACCAAGATGCAAAAATTCCAATTCTCCCCACAACCTGAGATCTTCAGGTTGATGAACCTCTGCCTGCTTCAAACTGGCCAGCTTCTAAACTCTTTGTCCATATTTATCGTTGTCAGTACTACAGAAGGCACATTTACATGGTTTATTCTTTCCTCCTCCTTTAATTTGAAGGGAATTAGTTCCGGGTATATGAGGGAGATGGTGAGGAAGAAAGAATTGAATGCTCTGTTCACCAGAAATTATTTTCAGTGCCTGAACCTTCATGTTATTCAAGCAATTAGAGTTGATCATTAATTCTCAATACGCTTTCTAAGGTTAAAGCAGTCATGTTATCCAGGGAGACTGGAAAATTCCTCCAGGCTAATACAATTTTTGCAGTAACTGTTTTGGTATGTGACAAAATTTAGACTATGACTGCATTACCTTTCTAAAGAGGACACAGGACAGAGAGAAGTTCTAGTCCCGATAGGTACATTTTCCTAGCCCTCAAAGCTGCTCCTTGAATTGTTTTGTGAGAAGCTGGGAAATGCTGCATTCTCTATCTTCCTATACATGATTTACACTGCACTTTAACATATTAAAAATTCTAAAAAAGTTCTGCAATGAAGTAACTTGTTTAACTTTATTTAACTCAGGTTTCCTGAACTTAAGTGATCACGGTGCTCTTTTTATATGCGACATTTATTAACATTCTACAGTTCCACAGGAAGAATGCTATTTTCTGCATAAAGAGCTTTCCAAGAAGGATTTCCAGAATAGTCTTCTAATGTATGGGTTATGGTTGGTAAGAAATATTAGATGCACTGATATTGCCAAAATATTCTAAAACCATGAAAGACATGTGAAGGCCCAGGATATAAGGAAGATGTAGCAGTGAATATAAGAAACATGTAGTTCAGTCTTAAATTGAGTTTAGGCTTTTCTGGCAGAGGTAGCAATCAAATTTATTTTAAAATGCTTACAATTTGTTCTCAAGAATATAAACTGATGTTTACAGAAACTATTATACATGAGCAACATGGCTAAAGAGTAAGAGACTGGTTAAGTGTTGATGGAAGTTCAATTTTAGAAATAAATAGTCCAAAATTTTTATTGTAAAACATATACATTATTTTTTAAAGTCTGTATAATAGAAATGTTTGCATTTTCTCTCCACTCCCAAGCCCCTGCCCTTTTGCATATTTAAAAGGCAGTTCTAGATCATTCCCTATGTGTATGGTAGTATGGTCGGGCGGTTAGGAGATAAGAAGAAATAGAAGGCATGGTTCTTGCCCTGGAGCAGTCATTCAGATAAGACTCCAGGTGGGATTCTTACAGTCATAGATGAGTAGGCTGGTTACATAGAGCAAGGAGGAGCAGTGCATTCTGGGTGGAAGGTTCAATTGAACAAAAAGTAGAAGGAGAAATTAGCCTGGCCTCATCACGTGGTTAGCTAGCAACACGGAGTTGAAATAGCTCAGGCTGCCTTGCATCAAATGGTTACCAGTTCTCAGCTGGATGGTGGTTCGCTCAGAGGAGGATGGCCTCTATCGGCATCCTGGGTCCCCCACTTTTTTTCCCCAGGTTAGAAAAGTTTAAGCATAAGAATTTTGTTTATGTCTTAGAAGAAACAATTATTTATAAAATTGGACTGACATAGGGGAAAACTCAACAAGAAATCTGAAACCTGTTCCTCTGATGTATGTGAGGACAACTTTATGCAAGATGATTGCTAAAAGCATTTTCTAGTGGAGTCATGGTTATGTTAATGCAAAATCTTTTTCAAATGGTGTTTGTGTGCTCTACAGGGGGATTATGCTTCTATATACTGAAGAAAGGAAAATATACTAGACCATGGGTAGAAACCTAGATAGACTTAGAAATCAGGTTTTTAATGGAAAGTTGATAACATTTTCCCAGGCTTGGAAAGGAGAGGAAGAAAAAGCATATTTTCTGCTTTTCTAAATAAATAAAACCAGTCCTTTAATTCACTTTTGGACAATTCAGCTTGTATGGGGAAAGGTGTAAGGGGAGTAAAGACCTGGAGGAAAAAGTAAGGAAGAGTCAGACTCATCCATGACTCTTTGCTCTTGATAGCAGGTATCAGTTTTGATAGCTTTGATCACGTCCTACCTTCCTCTTCCAGGGTGGAAAAGGGACACAATTAGGTATTTTGTAGTGACCATTACACTTGAAAGATAAGAAAAACTGCACATTAAGGAATATTATTGCCGGTGAAAGATTAACAAAACACTGCACTATGACTCTCTGCTATGTACAATCCTTGTTTTCAATATATTTGTTAATGAGGGATTTTATCATATGCTACAGTTAGTTAACCAATTAACTGGCAATTTCTCTTCGAGAATTAAGTAGGCCTTTGCAGTCCAAAGATAGAAAAGCCCCAAGAAGAGGAAATGAATAATTTAATTTCCATTGGAAGTAGAAAGGCTTTGAACATTTTTCTAGTTGTCTTCTGGGATTTTGATAGATCTTTTCAAACATTATCCAATTCTTGTTTTGCTGCCATGCCTAGATCAGTCTCTGATTATAGCAATGGAAGTGCTGTTTAAATGGGACAAGAAAGTTTTGTTTAATGTTAAAACTATCATGTCTCTTCTTGTAAGTATAGAGCCAGTACTTTAAAATCTAGCCGATACAAGATGTATGACAGTGTAATTATTCTAAGGGAATTTTAAATTGGTATGTAGGTACATTTAAAACACAAACCTGAAAAATTGCTCTTCAAAAATACATTGCCCAGAAGCATGAAATTCTATGTTGTCACTTTACCAAGATATCTAAAGCTCATACAACAAAAATACAAGGACAAATAGAAATATTAACAGTTTAGTTGTTTTAACTAGAGTCACCGAACTGCCTTACTCTGTATATTATACAAGCTAAGACTCATTTTAAGACATAAAATGTGTAAGCAAGCATATGTATTTATAGTGAGTATCAGTGGCAGGGTTTATTTAAAAATTAGCCTAAATGCCTGAAGTAATTTATCTCTAGAGTCAAGTTTGCAGCCTGAGTGGCACAAAAACTAGGGTGTAGTCACTGGGGCAAGGAGGCAACTGAGCAGCCTCTAAAGTATGGCTTGACCTCTAAACATTGGCCAGTGATTGATTGAAGAAGGCTTTAATGCAGTTCTTGCCCTTGAGGTGCCAGTTACAAAGCACCCTAGGCATTATGACACAGAAGAAAGCATAGAGCGCTATCAGAGTTCCTTGGGCAACCAGCTCAGGCTTAAGGGTTCAGCTGAAACTCCATAGAGAATGATGTCACTCCATGAAGTAGAAATCCATAACAGGGTGATTATTCTCTAAGTGCAAAACAACTAAATGCCAGTTACTGCAAGTGTTCATAAAAGACAAGGTATTTTGTAGCACAATAATGTAAAACTTTACATGTATGTAATGTATCTAGTTTAATAATGGTTCTACAAGCATTATATCATACTCGTGGGATATTGTCTATCTGACTATTTTCCAGTCCTCTCTTTTTCAGACACATGGTAGATTATACTTACCTAATCCCTTGAACTAAGTATAATCATGCGATTTGCCTTGACCACAGAAATGTGACAGAAGTGATGTGTGTCACTTCTGGGCTGATGTTTTAAAATTCTTTTC
>PVKV010008658.1:29734-86637 GCA_004027835.1 Alouatta palliata
GTGCAATGGCGCGATCTCGGCTCACCGCAACCTCCGCCTCCTGGGTTCAAGCAATTCTCCTGCCTCAGCCTCCCGAATAGCTGGGACTACAGGCACGTGCCACCATGCCCAGCTAATTTTTGTATTTTTAGTAGAGACGGGGTTTCACCATGTTGACCAGGATGGTCTCGATCTCTTGACCTCGTGATCCACCTGCCTCGGCCTCCCTGTTGTGATGATCCAGGAAGGCTATGTCTAGATGAAATTCTCCTCAACTGTGTCTTGAGAGACTGTGAGAAGCAGAGTCACTCTGTCAGCCTGTAATCAACATGTAAGGTGAATAAGAAATACATTTTTCTGTCTTAAGCCACTGATTTTTTTCAACAGTATAATCTTATCTATTCTGGCCGATACAAATACCCATTCATAATTGCTCCAATAAACTGTCATGATACCTATAAAGGAAATCAATGCTGAATAAAATGAAGAAGCTTCTAATTTTTTTTGTGCCTGGCATCTAGTATGGTGGTTCAAAGACCTTTTTTGGGTTTCTTTTCTTCCTGATTATTGACTGCCAAAAACTGAGTTTTGGCTCAGTGATCTGTTTCTGTAAAAGGAATAGCCATTGTTTGCAGATACAATCAAAACGAGTCAGAATCACAAGAGGCATTTAAGTAATAATAATTTAAGTCCATCTGTTACTTGTCCTAGAATGAGATGACCGTAATTCCAAACATATTTCAACAGACCTAAGGTCACCTTTTAAGTTATAGTTTAATTCAATAACCAATTTATATCAATATCTTTCCTCTCTAGATGAGTAAGACACACCGTTTGATTTTCCTATCATGGTTCATGACAGCACTGCCTTCCAAGTCACTAGGCCTAGTTCCCTCCATCACTCCTCAAGGTACAGGCGATGGCCAAGGCTTCCTGTGTCCTGCTCCAGAGCTCCTCTCATTTCCATCCCGCTCTTCCCTCTGCATTGCTAAGGCTCGGCTCATGTTCTATCCATCACTTTCTGCATTACTCTGACCTTCAGCCTCCAATTTCACAGGCTCTGATTTATACTGCATGTTGCTATCAGTTTATTTTCTAAATCAGATCTGGATTTTCAGTTAAAAGTGAGAAACTAGGCTTCATATTCTGACAAATTTTTAACATCTCACTTATTATCACTTTCTGGGCTCATTCTCCCCTTATCTGTTGGCATTAGTATTTGAGCTGCTTTTTCTCATCACATAGATGAGTTCAGTTAAAAATTTAAGTTTATGTAGGAAGACATTTATTACACTACACTGTAAGAGAGTTTTTCTTTCTTTATTGTACTGACATGTACCATAAAACAAAAAGGTTAGCCTAAAATTTAGGTGAGATTGTGACATGGTAAAAAGCCCCATAAACCTGCATACCTCAACCATACCTCAGCTTTCTGTTGAAACTGCTCTCTATAACCCAAATGTGAATAAGTAATTAAGGATTGTAATTGCCACCCTACCCAGACAATGTGTAAACAAATGCTAATCTTGACTTCTGTGAACCACTTATGTAACAATCAGAATGTCAAAAAGTTCCCTGGCCCTCGGAATGTCCGGAACCCCTCACCCCCACCCCTCACCCTCATCTCTGCCCTGAAGGTGATTTACAGAATCCACTAGCCCTCGGAATGTCTGAAGCCCCTCACCCCCCATCCCCGCCCCTCACCTTCACTCCCAAGGTAATTTTTACGGGTATAAAATTCTTGATACTCTCCTTTCGAGGCCACGGGTTGGAGAGACTCGAGTCCTCCATGGCCACCGGCAATAAAGACCCGGCAATTTGGCATACTTTTGTCTTGGTGTTGACTTTCTATGCTCGGGCCAGTATAACAAGATTACATTTGTTTGTCTTTTTGTTGAAAAACAAACAAAACTCAAAAAAAGTATTGTCTTTTTTGTTCCCACAGAATAAAGGAGTTCTAGGATATCTAAGTTTACTTCTAAGTTCACCTGCTGTTTTGTCCTTAAAGGTAGAAACTGTTACTATTAACTAGTATATTTAGTACATCAACAAAATTAATGTTTTTAGAATTGATTAGCTGAATGAATTATTTATCATAATGCCTAATATTGGTCATATGAGAGCCTTGGGTTATTTGATACATTTGCTGACGTTGTGAGGTATCTTTAATAAGATAGAACAAATATCTTCGATTGAAAAAGAACAAAAGCCTCAATTGGACTGAGCTAGTCATTTCAGCACTGAACCTCATCTGTAAATTTAGTGGAGGGTTGGACCAAAATTTCTTGTAGAATAACTTCTTCCAAAATGGTGAAGCCCAGCAGTCTCTCAATTACCACTGAACAAAAAACATGGAAGAAATAGAACAAAAATAAGACAATGGAAAAGGCATTTTAAATGACTGTAATAGAGCTACTAAATTGCTCAATGTGTACCATAAATCCAGCATTTGCAAAAGATGCAAGATCCATTTTAAGTGAGTCTCTGATCTATACTCGTTTGTGATCAGACAATACAAACAAGGATTATACAAACAGAATACAGTTGTTTGGGGGTGTTAGGAAAAATATCTTAGAAAAGGTGAGATTGAACTAGTCTTTGGCTTGAAAATGAAACAGCCACAAAAAATACTATGGGCAGGAATGAACGTAAAAGGGAGAAGCTGTCTGGTTGAAATTCATGTTGTTAAGAGAAGGTGATTGAGGTGGGGTTGGGTAGCTAGGTTAAACTAGAATTGAAGAGCCTTAAATAGCAAAGATGTTTGAACTCCATACTCAGGGACAGTGCTTCCCTGCTGGGACCAGAGGTGAGAGGGGGTATCCAAACATCTTAAAGAGCTTCTCAAATGTCACTTTCCTACTCCACTCTGTCATGTCCCATCCCCAAGGTGCAGAGTGTTCCTGCTGGAGTGAGCTGTTGTTACTCATAGAGTGCCTAAATTACTTTTGGCAAGAACAAATAATTGAAAAACACTGCTGTGGGCAATTAGGAGCATTGGAAGTTCATGAGTAGAGGAGTTTATGCCAAATAGTTAATCAGACAATGGGCTTTACACAGTGTCCCAAATCCCTCTTGAACATCCCTCTGACATCACTAAAGAAAAATTTGACAGATGGAACTAATAGAGACCCTGTTTGTCTCTTTGTTTACTATTATTGAAATCATCCCAATTTCCTCATAGAACTGATATTTACAGGTTTTTTTTTTAATAAACAGAAATGGACCCTCCCTGTCGTAAAGCTTGAAACAAACGTTTGTCTTATGTGAATTCCTTTCTCAGTAAATCTACCTTTCGCCCCCTCGCACCCCCAGCCTCCCAGATAGTATCAAATTCACCACATCACCACATCTGGACAAGGAGACACCAGACCCCCTCATCACCATGATTGCCTGACAGTCTGCTGCCTGTTGGCTCACTCTCCTTCCTTACTCCTCCCTGGTAACATTTCTTTCCTGATATATAAACCCTTAATTTTAGTCAACTAGGGTGATGGATTTGAGACCTATCTCTTGTCCCTTCACCTGCAGCACTGAATAAAGTCTTCTTCCCTGGTAATATTAGTCTCAGCAATTGACCTAGGCCAAATCCCTGGTGTTTCAGCAACATTATGACATATTATGAAGTTATAACCAACAGAAGAAATGTTTGAAATATTTTCCCCCACCAAACCCCAAAACAACAATAATGAAAGTATTTCCCTGAATTTCAAAGCTGAAATACGGAATTGTAATATTCATGAATATTATAAATTCTGAGATTATTTTTACCTTTTTAATACTCAGTTAAGTTTTTGTACACTTTAAAGATAAATTGTTCTGAGTAAAATGTCGAAAATAAGCTCTGTCTTGGGGTGGAGGCTGTATGGCCAATTTACAACTCTCTTTTAAAAACAAATGAAGAGGTGTTTGTCTCCATCTGTTCTAAGTCGGCACCTGAAGTCCGGATCCGAATCTGAAGCCTGCCAACATTTACATGCTGATTAATCCTATAAAGTTTGATAGAGTCATTCCACTACAACACCTGGAATAATTGCATAGTTGCTGGCAAAAGAGAGCAGAAGGTACTGTTAAGTCTGCCAATCATGGTGTAGTTAATGGCTCCCCAGAAATTGCACTAAATACTAGCATTCTGACCTTTTTGTTTATTCACGACTCATTTTCTTTGTATTTTTCTTCCTTTGATTTGATTGTTTGTTGCTACATTTAACAACAACAAAAAGAAGAAGCAAGCCACCCACATTAAAATTCTCCCTTCTTCCATTAAAATTAAGCATTAATAATAACAAAGGCTAAGAGAACAGCGAAGCTACTGAATCCCAAAGCATATCAGAAAACGTAGAATGAAGCTTTTTTATCAACAAGTTAGATCTGCTGGCATCCTGGCATTGAACTGGACTCCAGCCATGGTGCACTCCAGCCGGGGAACAATTCTTTATGGTACATTATGCTAACTTGTAATTCTAGAGTTCCTTTTGATGTGTCTATATTTTAGATGGTACCTTAGTTCTCATATCAATTCTGAAAGCCAAGACAGAAAGAAAGGACACAGGGGTTTGAGCTTCCCATTTTGTCAATAGAAAACTAAAACATAAAATAAGTACTTTTATATATCTGGTTGAATATGCAAATGATAACCTATAGAAAAAAATGCACTGGTCTACGGAAATTAGTGGCAGTATGGAAAGTGTATATATGGCCTCTAGAACAGCAGACCTTGAATAAGTTACTTAAGCTTGAAGATCCTTAAGTTTCTCATTTATAAGAAAAGAAGAATGACGTGTTTACATTTGTACTCAGTATACATTAGTCTTCTCACTATACAATTTGCTCAATTGTTACATTTTTTCTAAATTTATAAGCTATGTGTTGTACAATATGTGTTATATATGAAGTGCTAATAATTTATTGACACCCATGCAAACAGGATTGGACTTTTAATAAAATATAATTTTTTGGTAAAAATTAGCAAATGGAATGATTGGGCTATTTATATAGAGGAGAGATACCTAAAATTACTTTCTAGTAAAATATTATAAGTAAATAAAATAAATTAGAATGAGTAAAGGCAAAAATTTCACTGGACTGAAATCTGAATTCTCTTAAAAATAATATTTATTATGTTCTTTGTGATTATAGAAAACATTCATTATATAAATTATGTTTAAATATAGAAAATTACAAGAGGAATTGCAATTATACATGATAGATTGAAGGTATTCTTTTCCCTCAAAATAAGTTGCTCAACATATCAATAAATACATTTTTAAAAAGATAAACCCCAAAGACACACAGCAGGTATAGGAGATGACAGTAGATGTCAATAAAATTTTGGAAGATAGGAAGCAGAAGGATTAGTGCTAAATAACTTAGAAGTGGGAAAATCTACTTACTTACAAGGGGGTGTGGAGGAGGATTTAAACAACACTTAACAGTTTTGAGCTTCCAAATTCAGGATCACAGGCACATGAAATGTTTGACAGCCTGGGGCAGGGTGGGCTAAAAATGGGAGGATGCTTTGAATCTACACAGTAGGCACTTAGTTCCTCAGATTATCTTACTTCCACAAAAGATGGCACCTTTTGTGGAAAGGGACCGTGGATCCAGGGTACTGCTGAGACACCAAGTATATTGAGGATGCCTAATCCTACTTTTCAGGTTATATGTAGAAGTTCTACCCAGGAGTAACTGTTTTGGCATCTTGTCCTATTCCTGTCTTACATTTTCCCATGGAGAAGGAGACAATTACCTGATCATTGAGTTATAACTACTGAATCTGTTTCCTGACCAGGACAATCTAATTCATCATGTTTTTTTGTTTGTTTTTAGTTTTGTTTTTTTGCCATCTCCAGTGTGAGGCAGTGATCAGGAGTTAGTGAGTTGGCTTTATACACCTGAATGTTCCCTTGGGTATGCTGACCAAGGTCTAGACAAAGTTGTGGAACTTGAATAATATTCCATTTGACCTTTAAACCTAAGCCACATTCTTCTAACCAAATCAGTGAGAAAGATGACAGTTGGACTTGCGTCTCTCAGATGGTTTAAAACTTGAGCAGGCAAAAAATATGTTCTCAATTGATTCCCTAAATATCAAACAACTTGCATCTTGAACAAAAACATTCATAATCACCTTTCTTCACTTGATTGCTAGAATATTAGCTGCTGACATTGCATGCTACAAACTGAATATGGGTCACCACCTCTCTGGGGAACTGACAAAGAAAAAAAACACTGGACTTTCTGGCGTTTGAGAGTTTCCTAAAGGAATGGCCAGATTCTTTCCTGTTCACCAATGGTAATGCCAACTGGTCAATAAAACTGTCCAAACTAAAAGAGTTTCTAACCATCATTTTAGTGCCTTACTCTTAAATATAAATGCACAGTCAAGGACCTTAGACTTCTGAGGGAAGGCTCTAATATAAAAGACAAGAATAAAAGAAAAAGTTTCAGAGAAAAAGATCCAATACAAAGAAAACATTACCCTCCATATTTAATATCCTCAAAGACAAAAGAAATTGTTCTACATGAATAGGACTCTATGAAAAGGTAATATTAAGAAATAATACATAGATTTTAGAAACTGAAAATATGACAGCATATTAGTTTTCTATAGCTGCTGTAACAAGTTACCACAAATTAATTCCTTAAAACAATACGAATTTATATCCAGAAGTCCAAAATGGGTCTTAGTAGGATAAAATCAAGGTATCAGCAGGACTGAATTTGTTTTCTTTCCTTTTCCAGTTTCTAGATACTGACTGCATTCCTTGGCTTGTGGCCCCCTCTGTCTTCAAATCCAGCAATGATATATTGAGCCTTCATCACATTGCATGACTCTGACTCTAACCCTCCTGCCTCTCTCTTCCATATTTTAAGACCCATTGTAATTACATTGGGTTCAGCTGGATAGTCCAACTTATCTTAAAGTTGACTAATTAGCCACCTTAATTTCATCTGCTTAATTCCTTGCCATGTAACACAACATATTCACAGGTTCTGGGGATTAGCTATTGGATATCTTTGTGTTTGGTGGAGGTGGTGGTGGTGGTTGGGGGGTGTTCTGCCTATCACAGAGAGCAAAAATTAAACAATGTAACTGAAGGACTGAGATAAAACTGTAGAAACAACCCAGTCAGTAACCCAGAAAAACAGACATGGAAAATAGGAGAGACAAAAAGACATGTGAAAACAATTCTAAATAACAGAAATTCCGGAAAGAAAATACAGATAGAAGGGATAGAAAGATATTATTTTTTAAAAAAGGAAAAAGAAAAAAAATCCCAGAATAAAAAGACTTCAATTTTTGATTAACAGAAATTCTAGAAAGCAAATACAGAGGGAATTTATAGAAACTATCAAAGGAATAATAAAAGAAAGTTACTCCAAATGTAAAGTCTTGAATTTCCAGATGAAAAGTGTTCACCAAGATTTCAGCAGAATGTTTACAAAATAAATCATATCATATCATTTCAAAATAGTAGGGATTTTTTTTAATGTGAAAAGTTACAAGAAAAAAAAAGTCATATACAAATTGACTTTCTTTAAGGACACTGACATTTTCTACAATGTTGAGAGTTCAAAGAAAAGTAAGCAAGTCTTTCCAAATTTTGAGAGAAAATAAATCTATTCTTGAATTCTGATCTGGGGTAAATTGTTAATTAAGTGGAAGAGCTATATATATATATATTTAATCTTTTATACTCCCTCTTTCAGGAAATAAAGGATATGAAAATGTGGCAATGAACCAAGAAAAGGAGATACAATTAATTTAATAAAAGAATGTGGTAAAGAGAAGTTAGACATAAATGGTGCGGGAAAATTCCATGCTAACTGCTATAAAGCATGTCTAGGCTATAACTAGGCTGAATGAAGTAGAAGCACAGAGAACTTCAGTAGAGATATCTCCAAGAAATTTTTTGTCTTTCAAAAAGAAGAAGAAAAATTACCTAATGTATTTTATTTTAATGAGAAGAATTTTATACTTCTGTCAAAAAATTGGGACCTAAATTTAGATAATTACTTTAAAAATCAAGGAAATGAAACAATAAGGCAATTACAACTCAAATAAAGGCAAAAAGCTACAAAAGAAAATAATACTCCATACAACTCAGTTCTTAATAGTGTGTTTTTAATAGTGAAAACATTAAATACTAATTTAGATAAATTCTTATTATAGATTTACTTGAGGAAGATGGGAGATATGGTTTATGACAGTTAAATTTTCATTTTTTATAATAAGTCAAAAGAAAATGTTAAAAATAGATATTCCAAGAATTTTCAATGTAACTTTATTGTTTTGAAATGAAGATAAAGAAACAGTTAAAAGAGGGATTGGGAATTTGTAGTGTCAAGGAAAATTATAGTTTTTAAAAACTGTTTACAAGTAATACTTTTCAATAATGAAAATTAATTTGGCTTTTTCATCTATGTCATCTCTTAACTCTCTCCCTCTTATTCACTGTACTCCAGCCATACTCACCTCCTTCTTGCTGTTTGGAAATGCTAAGTTTCCATCCAAGGGGACTTAGATTTACATATACTCTTCTATTTATCAGGAATAAATGTCTTCAAAATGTTTCAAGTATCCTTTATTTTTAGCATTTATCTCTCAACTCACGTATCACTTCATTAAAAAGGTGTGATGGAATAAAGATTGTTGAAATATTTGATAATCCTTTCATCAAGAGGTAGAGTTTATTTTCCCCTCCCATGAATCTGAGTTTGCTCTGACTACTTGCTCAATAGAAGATGTCAGAAGTGATGCTATACTACTCCAGGTGCAAGTTTTAAGAGAACTGGAAGCCTCTACCTTGGCGTCTTGGAACCCTAAACATGAAAGTCTCCATAAGTCTCATATAAAAGTCTCCCTACCCTGATGTTGCCATCCCATGCAAAGCCCAAGACCAACAGACACTGTGTAAGTACTGCCTTGCTTGAACTCACTTCCTGCAAGGGCAACTGGGGGCTCTCTTCACACAGAGGCTAGCAAGACTTTAAATACTGAATTTGATCCCTTCCATGGGATTCCTCTTGTGTGAGCCCTCATCATAGCCCTTCCCTCCATTACCCTCTCACATCCTCCTAGATTATACCAACTCTATTTCTCTATTTCCTGACCAACTTGGCGTCTTTGCTCTTCTCTGACTGGGAGATTGGTTACAGTGTAAGCCCCCGTCCCCCATACCAACATCTGCACATTCTGAAGTTCCACGCTTGGCCCTGTGGAACCCAAGTATATAGGAAAAGTTGACCTTCCATATGTGTGAATTTATATCCCATGAATACTGTATTTTTGATCAGAGTTTGGTTGAAAAGAAATCTGAGTATAAGTGAATTATGCAGTTTAAACCACACTGTTGTTCAAGGGCCAACTGTATATTCTTTCCAAGCATTGCGATATAGTCTGGATATTTGTCCCTGCCCAAATTGCATGTTGAATCACAATCCCCAGTGCTGAAGGTGGGGCCTGGTGAGAGGTGTTTGGATCATAGGGGCAGATCCCTCATGGCTTGGTGCTATTTTTGCAATTGTGAATACTCACGAGATTTGGTTGTTTAAGTGTGTGGCATCTCACCCCACTGTCTCTTGCTCTTACTCCTATTATTGCCATGTGATGTTCCTCCTCCCCCTTTCTCTTACACCATGATTGGAAGCTTCCTGAGGCCTCGCTAGGCAAATGCCACTATGCTCCCTGTACAACTTGCAGAACGGTGAGCCAATTAAATCTTTTTTCTTATAAACTACAGTTTCAGGTATTTAGAGCAGGGCAAGAACAGCCTAACACAGAAAACTGGTACTGAAGAGAGGGGTGCTGCTATAAAGATACTTGAAAATGTGAAAGCAATTGGGTAATGCACAGAGGTTGACAGAGTTTGGAGGGCTCAGTATAAAGGAAAAGAGGGAAAGTTTGGTATTTCTTAGAAACTGATTAAATGGTTATGACCAAAATACTGATAGTGATATGGATAGTGAAGGCTAGCCTGACAAAGTCTCAGATGGAAATGAGGACCTTACTGTGTACTGGAGTAAGTGTTATGCATGTTATGTCTTAGCAAAGAGGTTGGCTGGATTGTGTTCATGTCCTAGGGATCTGTGGAAGTTTAAACTTGAATGTGATGACCTGGGATATCTGGCAGAAGAAATTTCTAAGTAGGAAATTGCTCAAGTGTGGCCTGGCTGCTTCTCATAGCCTAGTCAGGTGCAGGAGCAAAGAAATGAGTTAAAGTTGGAACTTATATTTAAAAGAGAAGCAGAGTATAAAAGTTTGCAAAACTTGCAGCCTGGCCATGTGGCAGAGAAAGAAAAAGGTTTTTGGAGAGACGAATTCAAGCAGGTTGTGGAGCAATCACTTGCTAGAGAAATTTGTGTAACTAAAAATGGGCCAAGTGCTGCTAGCTAAGACAATGGGAAATAGGCCTCAAAGACATTTCAGAGATTTCCTGGGCAGCCCCTTGATCACAGACCCAGAGGTCAAGGAGGAAATAATAGTTTCATGGGCCAGGCTCAGGGCTCTGCTGTCCTGTGAAGCTTCAGGGGACTGCTACCCACATCCAGGCTATTCTGGCTCCAGCCTCAGCTCAAAGGAGCTCAGATGCAGCCAAGGCTATCACTTTGGAGAACAGAAACCATAAGCCTTGATGGCTACCACATGGTGTTAAGCCTGTAGGTGCACAGAATGCAAAAATGAAGAATGCTTAGCATCCTAGGTTTCAGAATATTACGAGAAAACCTGGATGCTCAGGCAGAAGCCTACTACACGCATGGAGACTTCACAGAGAATCTCTACTAGGGTAGTGACAAGGACAAATGTGAGGTTGGAGCCCCCACAGAGTCCCCAATGGGGCACTGCTTATTGGAACTGCAAGAAGGGATCCACCATCCTCCAGTCCCCAGAATCATAGATCCACCATCAGCTTGCACTCTGCACCTAGAAAAGCCACAGGCATTAAACTCCAACCCATGAGAGCAGCCCTGGAGGCTGAACCCTGCAAAGCCACAGGGCAGAGCTGCTCAAGGCCTTAGGAGCCCACTCCTTGTACCAATGTGCCCTAGATGTGGGACATGGAATCAAAGGAGATTATTTTGGAGGTTTAAATTTTAATGACTGCTCTGCTGGAACTTGAACTTGCATGGGTCCTGTAGCCCCTTTCTTTTGGTCAATCCCTCCCTTTTGGAATGGCAATGTTTATGCAATGTTCATACCTTCATTGTATCTCAGAGGTAAATAACTTGTTTTTGATTTTATAGGCTCATAGGTAGAGACTTGCGTTATCTCAGATAAGATTTTGGACTTTTACCACTGGATTGAGATAAGACTTTGGGGGACTGTCGAGAAGGCATGATCATATTTTGCAATGTGAGAATAATATGAGATTTGAGAGGGACTGGGGTGGAATGATATAGTTTAGATCTGTGTCCCCACCCAAATCTTATGTTGAATAGTAAACCCCAATTCTGGAGATAGGGTCTGGTGGAAGGTGTTTTGGTTATAGGAGGGGATACCTCACAGCTTGGTGTTGTCTTTATAATAGAGCGTGAGTTCTTGTGCGATCTGGTCGTTTAAAAGTGTGTGGCACCTGCCCCTCCATCTCTCTCTTTCTTCCTTCTGCTTTCACCATGTGATGTGCCTCACCCCTCTTCACCTTCTGCAATGTTTGTAAGCTTTATCAGACTTTCCTAGAAGTTGAGCAGATGCCAGCACCATACTGCCTGTAAAGCCTATAGAACTGAGATCCAGTTAAACCTATTTTCTTTATAAATTACCCAGACTCAGATTTTTCTTTATATAAATGCAAGAACAGCCTAATACACATTGATTCCAGAAAAACTTTAAGCCTATTTCCTTTATAGACTTAGACCTTTGCTTCTCAAGCAATTCTCAAACAAAATTCTTCAAAATATAGAAATATAAGGAATTGTTTATGCTATAAATTTTGTAAAAATTAGAAACTAAAAATCTGAGTTTTTACTTTTTATTTCAGCCATAATAGATGATGGACATCTCTGACTCAGTGGGCTGAGTGAGGAAAATCTACAAAAAAATATCAGGCTGCAGGACTAGAATCTGAATACTGACATGGTGACCTCAAAGGCTTCATATAACTACTATGTTATGTGCCCCTCAAGAGTTTATCCTTGTTTAAATAAATCTACTTTTCTCTTAATTAGAAAAAAAAGAGAGGAAAACTCTTTGGTTATTAAGTCCCTATAATGTGTTTGTGAAGCAGGGGCATTAGATTTAGATGTAGTTACATATTTCTATATTACTAGAAAAAAAATGAGTTCCTATGCAAAGCTGATTGCTAACTTTAGCTCTTTCTAAGAATGAATAGAAAATTGGTCCTTGGCCTACTCCTTCTTCTCTGAAAGCATCAATAAAAGATTTCCTTAATTATTAATTCTGTGGGATCGATCAGATCTAAAGTATTTGAATACAAAAGGGAAGATAAATTGAGACCAAATTCTAGGGTAGTATTTCAGCTCACTTGTTAGAATTCTAAATGACTCTAAATTTGTTGATCATTATTGGAAGCTTCCTGATTCTTCCTGTTTCTCAAGAGTGTCATATGTGTGGAAACTATGTTGACTTACTGACTCACACCCTAAAGATCCAAAAGAGTTAATTAACAGCTTCTAGAGATGTGTGTCTTATTAATCAAACACTCACTTGTCAGAACATTCAAGAAAGTACTAATATGCAGGGCAACTAAGACCTACATCTCCTCAAACATTCTGAGACAGCAGGGATTCACCATGCCCTACTGCTTAGATGACTGCTTATTTTTGTCTGAGTCTCATCACTTCTTCTCTGCATTTAAACTCTTTCAGATGAGGTTTTTTGAAAGTTAAAGTGGAATGACCATACAAACTATTGTTAATAGATGTTAGTAATAGGTATAGAATGAGATAGAGAAATAAAGGAAGAAATCAGAGTGCATGAGTTTCTCACAGGGTGAACCTCCCAGCATTCATGATATCCCAAGCTTCAGAAATTTGATACTAAGAAAGTGGTTGGAAGATATAGAGAGATATATTATGTGACACTACAGATATTGAGTATTCTGATGTCCTAAACAAGTACATTAAAATTTATTGTTCCACTTTCTAAGCATTAATTCTTTAAGAATCTGATTCCTGGAGTAAAAGTTCAGAATTAGGTGTATTTGAATAAAGGAGACTCCTCATTTGGGGAAATGAGGGGTTCCTACCATTCCATTTACCCCTTGAGGCAAAAATGTGTGCTAAAGACCAATTTTCTAGAACTTTTACAACTGAAAATATCTTTCAACTGGAACCTTACTTAAAAAATAAGACATGTAACTAGACTAATAGGACAATAAGTGTCTTCAGAGGAGCAAATTGTTTAGCTCTCTTTGTTTCGTGACAAGGAGACTGTCTTGCATTTTGCAGGTGATCAACAGTGCCAATACAGGTTAACTGAATAATAAGTTAACTTTCAGAGAAAGAAGAATTTGTATTTAATGCAATTACAGAGCCAGGTGAGAAAATTGTTTGAGAAATGATCAATTTTGGGGAGCATTAATAATAACTCATTAATTTGGATAATCAATTTATCTAAGTACTCTGATTTTCAATTGTTTTGAATAAACGGGAATTAACTGAGAAAAAAAAACCTTCATTTTCTGGATTTGCATGCTGTCCTTCAAATATTTATTCATTTATTCATTCAGTATATATTTAGTTTGAATTTAATAGATTCTAAGCAAGGGAAAAACATATAAGAAATGGAAACACTCTTTGTTGTTCCTCTAGAAAGGAACATCTAGTAGTCATAGAAGGCTTTGTAGAAGGAGGAATTTATGCTGTGAGAAAATAAGGATAACTTCACCACTGCTAGAGAATAGGTGAATGGTCATATTATTATATTACAGAGTAGAACAAGATGTTTGTGGGTATAAGAAAATAAAATATTTTTTCTCATTTGATGAGCCTCAGAAGCATTCAGAGGATGAGACCATGTTAACTAGTGCTTTTCAGACATTTTTGACCGCAGAACACAGAGAAAAATATAGTTTGTATTGTGATACATTGTATACGGACACAAATATCAAAATGAAACTATTGTCACCAAACAGTACTTATCCTCACTACATGCAATATGCTATATTATTTTCTCTTCTTCTCTATTCTGCTGTAGTGTGTATTAGTTATAATCTACTGGTTGGATGCTGTGGCACAAGTTGTGAGCATGGTTCTGGCGCTTAGGGCAGACATGGTGTGGAGCACAGCGACTTATGAGTAATCAGAAGGCAAGTCACAAGGGTGGCCAATTATGAATACCCAGTCTCAAAGTTGATAATAATTTATCATTATCTTTCCCTATGGCTCCTTTTGAAATAATAGAGTCAGTTTTAGGATTCCAAGAGTTCCTTTTCTCTCTGGGCTCTCACCCTTTTCTCTCTTCTTCCCATATTTTCCTTATTTCTTTATATCACTTTAACCTCCTTCTCAGTATCCTAGCTCCATCCTGAGAGGGTCCCAATCCGTTCAGGAAGGGTGGCTATAGATCCTTACAATATATCCTCCTGTCCTTGTGGAAGTAGACTTGGGCTTTTTAAGAGTTTTAGTCATGGAGAAGGGTACAAAACAGACACATCTTTTTCTTGTTAGCATTATCCATGTCTTTTAATATAACTTTAATATATTACTATGTTAATGTAGTCTCCAGTCTACTTTATTGTTTTAGGGATGTGTACTTCCCAATTCTGATGTTTTCTCCATGTGGAGTGGCTTGCATAGCAACACTAGCCTCTTTTTGTCGCTTTACTCATTCCTCGCCAGTGAGGAAAAAGTGAATTCTAATTGATGTGCCTGGTAGCAGAACTGGGCATGCTGGCTAAGTCCCTTCCTCCTGCCTTTCTCTTAGGACATCCGTTCTTGTCTCACTCTGCATGTGGTAAAAGGGGAGCCTATGATTCTGAGAGGTAGTTCAATACGATGAAATATTAAAACTTGTTACACTGGCCCAAGACATCGAGAGATTGACAAAACTGGTATTTGGGGAGCAAAGTAGTGCCCTGAGATTTAAATTTCTGGCAGGGCTTTGATCAAAAGGCTTTAAGATTGTGTGATAATTTAATAACGCAGTTTTCAATTTGGCTGATAGGCCATGGAAGTTCTGGTAAGTAAGTACAGCTGAGGCAAAATGTGATTACAGGAAAAAGAGAGTTTTGAACATGCTTTCAGACATTTTGAGGCAGAACAATCTAGCTATTTGACTGTGTTTTTATGCAAAATCTAGGGTCTAGCACTTTTGACTACAATTAAGTTCCCTATTCTATTTATCTGTAAATTTATCTATCTTTTTTGTCAATTTACCTACTTTATCTTTTCTTAAATTTTTTTATTTTTAGAGACAGAGTCTAGGTTCTGTCACCCAAGCTGGAGTGCAGTGGCACAATCATAGCTGTAACTGCAACCTTGAACTCCTGGGCTTAAGTGATCTTTCTGCCTTAGCTATCCAAATAGCTTAGACTACAAGTACGTGCCACCACACCCAGCCAAAGAAATAACTGTATTTTTGTTTGTTTGCTTGCTTTTGCAGAGTCAGAGTATTTCTCTATTACCCAGGCTGATCTTGGCCCCTTGGCCTCAAGTGATCCTCCTGCATTGGCCTCCCAAAGTGCTGGAATTATAGGCATGAGCCACTATGCTTGGCCAAGAATAACGTTAAATTTGTGTAGCTTGTCCACAGTATCAGGATCTACTTCTCATCACAAGGTCCCAAGGGGTCTCCAGTTAGCTTTAGATTGTTAAAGATATAAGGTCTGACCATAGTTCTAGAATTCAGAGGCCAAAATTGTGGACTGACCTATAGAAATATGGTATAATTTAATTTAAAAAAAAAAACCACAAGAAGAAATAGAGCCTTTTTAGAAAAAATAAAAGCCATTTTCTAGGAATGAAGCAGGGAAACAATTCATTGACGTTACTGTCCACCTACAGGTTATTTAAAAGGCTTGGAATGAGACACTGTCTCCAGGAATTATAAAGGAGAAATGGTAGTGGTTTCCCAACTGTGCTTCAATCTTACTGTAGAAATTATAAGAGTGAAATACAAGCTACAAGGAGAGAAACATTTCTCTAAGAGAAAGATTGAGATCTTTGGATGGACATAGATGAAGAAGAAAATGAAATATTGAAAGCTAACATTGACTGCAGTTTAGGCAACTGTATCTAACTGCCTTCAAGGAGACAATTGTCAAAATGAGATATATTTTAGTAGTTACTAAAATTTAGTATGGTGATGGGGCCCAGAGACATCCAATAGAGGAAGATAGGCAAGATTTTAGAGAGAAGGCTAGAATAGACTCTACTAAAAGGAGCCAAAACTGTAAGAAATTCATTCAATACCATTGACAGACTCTGTAGTGAGAGCAGTTGGGGTACTGCCCTTGAAGGAATGGGCCAGCTATACTAAATGGTACAAAAATCTGGACAGAATTGAGAGGAGAAAACCAGAAAAATGTGCACTATTTTTGAATATATATAGTAAGGTGGATGGCTTGGCCAGTGGATAATTTTGACAAACTCAGAATTACTGTTTCATTTTTCTCATTATGGAAGAATCCTCCTTATAAAGTTTTAAGGAATATGTTAGAATAAAAACATATCTACGTCACAAAGCAAAGATAAGAAAGGAAGTAAAGTTGACTTTCAATTCCATTAAACCATTCTAGTCTACATACATTCAAGAAGGAAAAGATCAAAGTAAATATTTTAAAATATTGGAAACTCATTTGAGTTTCCTGAAGGAAACCACAAGAGACATATTTCACTATTGTAAATGAAGAAGTCAGGAAAGCTGTTTGAAACTGGGAACATTCAGAGCTAAGGCAAGACAGCATCACAAAGGGCCTGTGTCATGGGTATTCATCTGCCCTAAAGTCTTAGGAGTTCAAGCTTTTAAAAACCTCAGAAGCAGCTACAGTTCAAGAACCCATCTGAGGTGTTTCTCCAAATTCAACTAGTGCAGGAATGAGGGGCAGAACTTCTCTGTGCGACCTATTTAATTATCTTAACTCAAGCCTTCTCAATTTTGGTACTATTGAAATTTCGGGCAAAATAATTCCTTGTTGTGTGTGTGGAGTTGCTGTCCTGCACATTGTAGGAGGTTCAGCAACATCTCTGGCTTCTATGCCCTAGATTCCATTAGCACACCCTTTCCACCACAAGTTGTGAGAATAAACAATGTCTCTAGACACTGTCAAATATTTGCTGTGGATAAAAATCGTACTTGGTTAAGAACCACTGACCAAAGTAATTCCATGACAAAAGGTAGTGGAAGAATCCAGTGTGCGATAGAATGAAAATGTCTGCACAAATGAAGCTTTGGGTTTATGACATGGAGTTTGCCTTAAATTTATCATTGGTGAACTAGAAACACAGAATCCAAAGGGGAAAAGGAATTTAAGAAGCTGAATATGCTGATTCAGAAAGACGTCCAAAATTAGACTTGAGAGCTAAGGCTACCAGTATTATAAACATCTGAACTTCGCAGGAAGGCAGTATTACTCCATATATCTTTCTGTGAGAGGTGAAAGCATACATAGGTGTCACCCTCAATTTCTCTCTCCCTGGTCACCCAATGTGGTAAATACAGAATGACAAAAATAGCCTCTTTGTCAGAGAGTTCTTCCATTGTGTTGAATTTCAAAAGTTGTGGACTCTGAAATCTGCCATAAAAGACTGGCATTCTAGTTAAGCAGACAGCAGGATTTTGAAATTCTACCTGGCATCCCTCAGGTACCATGAAGTCTCTGCTATGATCTTTGAAAACACTTAAGGCTTTTGTCTAAGAATATAATTTTGCCTGGCATAACTGGTTAGGAAATGAGGATTACTTTATATTTTGAATTTAATGAAGATGGAGTCAGGGCTGTAATAGTTTTGCGTGTCTTAGTAACCCCTTGGAATTTTAAAAAGTGAGGCTCATCAGACATTCTGGAATAAATTCAGATCCACAGGCTTTAAAGAAACTATACCTCATTCATTAGAAGACAAAAACTGCTGCACCTGTTGAAAAAAAAAAACCCCAACTCCATCAGGTCTTCTAATAGAGAAGCTCTGTAGTTGTGACTATACAAAATAAGAAGTCGGACCTTAATTTAGCTTGAAATATTAATATTTGTAAGTTAACTTTAAATGGTAGGATAATTTTCATTTGGTCTTCAATTTTATTGGATTTAATTTGGGATACTTTAAAAGTGGGGCATATAAGTGTTTTCAATTTCTTAATATCTTGGGAGATTAGTAATGGGAGAGAATTTACATTCAAATTTGAGGACTCTTACTGCTGTCATTTTATTATTGGAGTACCTTTGAACTCATTGCCGAATCTCTGATGGCTGTTAATGTGGCAGGAAGTAATTTGGAATTAGAAATAAAATAGCAAGTGAAGGTGAGGATTTGAATAACAGAGTTGTCCTAGGAGTTTCAACTATTGCATGACTTTGATCATTTCAGAACGTTTTGGAGGCAAAATCTACTTTTAGCTGACCCAAGAAATTCTTAAATGAGGCAATGATTGCTGCTGTAGAGTGGTCTTTTGAAAATGGAGTTGATCTGTCCTGATATTGTGTTGTGGAAAACACCTTCTCTGGGGGATAACTCCATTTCTAGTTTTTCACTGGCTTGACAGTTCCTCTAATGGCTTTAGAGAATGAAAGCCTGAGTAAGGTTGGGAGTGGGAACATTTGTCCTCTTTTTCTCACATTTCCTTCAATGTGGACGAACATCATTCAGTGCAACACCCTTGGCTTCTCTTTTTCTATTTCCTCCCAGTGTTGGTGGGCTGAATTCTGATTGATTTGATGGAAGTAAGAGCTGTTCCAGCTCCATCTCTTCCTCTCACCCTTTTCTCCTGAGCAAATTACCTGCAGAGAGCTTGATTTCGAGTGTGATTCTTTGTGTTCTTCGTTTGTCAACGTTACCCTTCCCCAAGGAGGGCCTGAGGATGTTCAGCACTGCCTGTCCAATTCTGAGGTTTGATCATAATGTGGATAGTTATCTCTGTTCCATTTCTCTTCTGTCTCTTAAGTGATTTGGAAATCAGGAAGGGAGAAAAAGGTGCAATTTATAAGTCTTTTTACACTCCAAAAGATCCCCCATTCATTAGGGAGGGAATGAAGGAGTAGACAGTAGAAAACTTTATCCTACTGCTAGAATGGAATCCATTTCTGAATGTTTTGCTCCAGGTACTTTTTGGGTTTCTGAGCTAGGGTGGTCTACACAATGGTGGTCCACATAGGGTGGTCTCACTACCATAGCTGGCCACTGAGGATTTTAACTTATCTTGACTGGAGGTGACAAAATTTCCTTTTCCTTTTAAGTAAGCTAAGGAGAGCTTAGATCTTTCTTTTTTTCCACCAGAGCAACTTTTACTAAGGGGAGACATTTCTGATCCTAGTAAAAAAAGAACTGACGTTTAGTCAAAATTTAATTTGGCTGCTACAGATCCCTTTACTCACTTCATTCTTTTTCTTATAAGGAAATATACTTTACAGAAAACAGCTGAAACTTTCAGTCCTTTAGATTTAGATAGGTACTGTTTCTTGACCTGGTGGGGTTTAAAAATCCTTATAAAACCAGCTTCTCTCTCTTCTGTTTTGTCAATTAATTTTTTATTTATAATTGACAGAAAATAATTGTAGGTACATATAGATTACAGTGTGATGTTTCAATCATGTATACACTGTATAATGAGAAAATCCTGCTCCCCTGTCTACTATAATTGGAATAAGTACAACTATGGAGACATGCATAGTACTTTACTCAAGGGAGATGGTTTTCCAATATCCTGTCAGTACAGGCATGATTCACACCACAGATAAAGATTGTTCCTTCATACTAGGCTGTCTGCCCTTCATAAATAGTCTGCACACGTCTCCATGGTGCCAGTTTTCTGAGCTGTGTGTCCTGAAACAGCGGGCTACTTCAGTTTCCCATCTTCCTTTCCCCATTTAAGCCAAAAACCAGGCCAAATCACACCCCGAGGATAATGAGCAAACACCCAATTATGTCCTCTATGGCAGAGATTCTGCTGTTTAGAAGATGGAGCAAGTGCTTTGGCTCTGATCTGTTCCCTCTGGGAACTGTTCTGATTTTCTAGAGGATTGGAAAACACCTCCCTATAGCAGTTATTTTAGAGAAGTTTTCTGGCTCACTATCTATTTCTTTCATTATACCATATTGTCTAGTAAAATCTGAATGCTCCTCTTTATATATTTCTCCTGCTGAGTGACATACACAGAGATGTTCTCTGCAGTAGATCCCATCAATAGAGTAGTGTTAGGATATAAGCCTACATTGCTTTAAAATGTTCCCTAACAATAAGACACTTTACAAGTATATTAGATATACAGATCATAGTTTCAGAAGAAGGTCCCAAATATATCAACTTTGCCTTTAGCCACCTGGTGACTTTGGGCAGTGACTAAACAACTTCAAGCTTCAGTTTCCCAATATGTTTAAAAAAAAAGAGACAGTATATATATATCCACTTGAATATGTGATGTTAAAGTAATGTAGATGTAAAGTGAATGAAAAGTTGAAAGGATTTTCAGAATATTAGGCATACGAACTGTAGCATGACAGTAACTAGGGAAAAGTAAGGCCCTTGATAATGGATGTTTTGTTAATGGGTGTTTTTTGAGTCTCCCATTGTATTGAGTGAGTCACTGGGGACACCGAAGTTACTCTAAAATTTATTACTCTCGATTTATTATCACATTGTGAATAGTGAAAGGATTATTTATAGAATCAGCTTTCAACAGGATCCAGTATATCTTTCTAAAGACGGAGTGGCCTTCAGGTAAAACTTTTTAAAAATGTTGATAGTGAGTTAAAACAGTCAAAACCATGTGTTTATTTTGCTCAGTCTTTGATTCTTCACAGCTGGGAACTGCTTTGACTCTCCTTCCATGCAGGGAAAAGACCCATGGGGGCCTGTAACAGGCCTTTACCTAGGCCAGTGTTTCTCAAGTTGTTAAAATGAAGATTCTAATTCAGTAGGTAAGGATGAGGGTTGAAGATACTGCATTTCCAGCAAGCTTCCACGTGATGCTAAAGTTGTTAGGTTACAGACCTCACTTTGAATAACAAAGCAATGCTATGACAAGAAATAGGCAGGGAAGTTAGCTGTCTTTCTAAGAAGGTCGTAAAAGGAGAAAGAAAAAGGGAAACTACTCTTTCACGGAAACCATACATTGGAATTGATGAGTTTCCAGTAGGGGAAAACAGTGCTGCGTTTACAGCCTAACATATCTAGCTTGAAAAGCATTATAGCTATGTTGAATACTTCATGAAATTCATAGGAAAACATATTCACTGATCATATTTCAAGAATACTTCATGAAATTCATGGAAAAACATTCACTGATTATATTTCAAGACTTCTTTGTAAAGCTTAACAGCTACAAAGAGTTAAACAAATACAATGCACATTCTTTTGCCCATTGGTGTGAATTAATTGGTATACAGGAAAAGTTGCCTCTCAATATTATTATCATTGTTATAGTCAATATCTCCATCATGAAAAACATCTTTTTAGAATACATCATTAATAACTGGTTCCATTCTGTATCCTGTCCAAAGTCTGTCCAGTAGTTTGTGCCATATAGCCCACATTGTGATAGCAACCTTGCCTGGGTAAATAAAAATATTCAACCCACTAGAGACAGTTTCTGCCTTGTATGCAAGAAACCAATACGAGAATCAATAATCAAATAAAATATTTATTAGAGTTTTCTTATTTATTGGTAAGTAGAGAAAAAGCTGGTAGGATCAGAATACCCATTAGCTTTCAGTACTTTCTATATTCCTTTCATATTTGTCAGGATCATCATCAATGATGAATCTGATGTGATGACCATCAAGAACAAGAACAAAATACCCCAGTATTGAACCCCCCTCTTTTTTATGATAAAAATGTTCACAATAGGATCTCATTAGGTTAAGTTAATTGAGGTTGGGTGAATCTGAATGAATGTAAAATATGAATTATGGCAGGTTTTAAAAATGTATTGCCTTCAAATATCTACAATAACTAAAATGAGGTTCAAAGAGGATATTTTAATGACTAAATAAGAATACAATAATCAGCTAATCACTTGATATGATAAATAGATGCTTCTGAAATGTTTTAGGGTATTGGAAATTTGTTTTTCAAAGTGAAACAATTTTATTGCTTGCTTTTCACCATTAACATGTATTTGGCATTTTAAGAATAATAAACCAACTAAGCAAAAAAAAAAAAAAAAAACAAAAAATCTCAAGTCCTTGTTTAGAATATACCACATGATGGAGCTAGAAAAAAGTTTTACTGACATTGCTGTTTGCTTCTCTGTTTGGCTAAAGTTCTTTCAGGTCCTAGGCCCATGAGCACATGCTTTCATTTTATTTTGAATAAGTCAGGAGATCGTTTTTAAGTGGCATAAGAATATGCATGGTCCACTTTTCTGTCACTTACCATATATAAATTTTCCTTGCTTTCCTAGTTTTCTAGTGTTGTTTACAAGCTGGCGATGGTATGTTCCCAGACACTTGCATTCTGAGGTTCTCGTCTATAGGTGGAGCCGCCTATCTGGGGTTTGATGAAAACTATTCAATGATGATTCTATTTTCACATTTTTAAAAATAATCTCCCAATTAACTGCTTCAATATGTTTATGAAATTTCTAACCTGATAATACCAACAGGCGTAACATTTGGTGGAGATATTTTGATGTGAGCGGTGCTGGTAGTGGTAATACAGCAATAATTGCCGGCTCATTTACGGACCATTTAGGTCGTGCAGTGAGCCAGATGAGAACAGCTAATGAGCACAGCTTCTTGCTGTAATTAGTCGAACAGTGGTGGCTCACAGATGATTTACAGTTTGCAAAAAAAATCTGTGTATTTACTGAAGTGCTTATGTATTCTGTAAAGTTGTGACAAAGTAACAACTTGGGGATGTTGTGCTTTCTGCTCCCACATATTCTTCAGAGAGATTAAACAATAATGCTATCAGCACCCACAGCTTTGGTGGAGAGTGGCGCAAGTGATAGGCAGCTTTAGGTTTTCTTTTTGCTTGTTTCTCACCCAGGGTTTCTTTCACGTTCCCACAGTTTCTTTCACATGCTTCTTTAACAATGTGGTAGGTACAACGAAACATCTCCACAGTTTTTTCATCATGCCTGCCATAGAGTGGGATTGTTGGGGCTGTTATGGCTCTTCTTTGGTAGTCAGATTTTAAAACTCCAAGCAGCTGGGTAAGTAGTCTCAAATAGCTGCAGAATATACTGCCGTGTCTTTAAGAAGGTCCATTCTATGTTTCTGGAGAAGACTGAGCTCAGAAAGCTAACCCATATCAAATAGAAAGTGGACCAATTATTGCAGATTTGGAGGGGGGAGGGTTTCAATTTGGAAATATTCTGTTAACGAAAAAATTGGTCTGGGGTTGCCCTTGGTTTTGGAATTAAGACAGAGGCATTACTTTAAATCTCTGTGATTGATTAGCCTAAGTGCTCTCAAGGAAAAACAGTGCTGCCACTTCTCTTAAGAATCTTTGTATTTCTTATTAATTTCTCTTCTTGCAATCAGGTGAATTTACTTTTATTCTGCTCTTGGTAGAAATAACTATTAACGTATTTGGTCAAACTTAAATGTTGCTAGCCTGTGTGGTAACCGCACTCTGATCACTATGGCTGCCAGAACTCTGTCTTTTTGAAAAGTTTTTTAGAGATAAGGTCTCACTTTGTTGCTGAGGCTGGAGGGCAGTGGCACGATCACAGCTCACTACACCCTTGAACTCCTGGACTTCAGCAGTCTTCCCACCTCAGCCTCCAGGACTACAAGCACACACCACTGCACCTGACTTAATTTTTTCTATTTATTTTTTAGAGATGGGGGAGGGGGTTGGGTCTCACTTTGTTACCCAGGCTGGTATTGAACTCCTGGCCTCAAGAAGTCCTCCCACCTCAGCCTTCTGAGTGGTTGGAATTATAGGCATGAGCCACTGCACCTGGCTCAATTGTGTGTCTTGAAATCTCATTGAAGACAGGTTTTCTTTGTGAACTTATCTGATGAGCACTCCAGCAAGAAAAAGCAATGATAGGGGATGAGAATCTCTTGGGCTATCTTTGAATGATTTATTTATTTATTTTTTTAAGACGAAGTTTTGCTCTTGTCACCCAGGCTGGAGTGCAATGGCGCAATCTCAGCTCACTGCAACCTCGGCTCACTGCAACCTCTGTCTCCTGGGTTCAAGCGATTCTCCTGCCTCAGCCTCCTGAGTAGCTGGGATTATAGGCACCTGCCACCATGCCTGGTTAATTTTTGTATTTTTAGTAAAGTTGGGTTTTACCATGTTGGCCAGGCTGGTTGCAAACTCCTGACCTCAGGCAATCTGCCTGCCTTGGCCTCCCAAAGTGCTCAGATTACAGGCGTGAGCCACCGCTCCCAGCCTGAATGATTTTTTTAAGGTCAAATTTTCAGTTACTTGAGGTCAAAATCTTGCTAAAGAATATAGTTCCAAAGCCGGGCGCGGTGGCTCACGCCTGTAATCCCAGCACTTTGGGAGGCTGAGGCGGGCGGATCACGAGGTCAAGAGATCGAGACCATACTGGTCAACATGGTGAAACCCGGTCTCTACTAAAAATACAAAAAAAAATAGCTGGGCGTGGTGGTGCGTGCCTGTAGTCCCAGCTACTTGGGAGGCTGAGGCAGGAGAATTGCTTGAACCCGGGCGGCGGAGGTTGCAGTGAGCCGAGGTCGCGCCACTGCACTCCAGCCTGGCGCCTGGTGATGGAGTGAGACTCTGTCTCAAAAAAAAAAAAAAAAAAAAAAAGAATATAGTTACAAAAGGTTTCTTGTGACTCTTTTTGTTCATAAGTCCAAAGCAACTCTGTACAACTGAGAGTCCACACTGTCTCTTGGTAATGAATAGAATTGATGTATTTTGCCCTGACTTAGATCTGTATTTATAGTGAGAAGTATATAAGCATTGGGGTTCTAAACTTATTTGAAACTGGTAAATAGCATTTAAAGGTAAGAACATGGACCAAAGTAGTATATAAGGAAATAATAATGTTTATTGTCAAGATTAGGCAGAACTAGGAGTAAGGAACTCAACATGATGACTGCTGGACCTCTGCTTCTCCAATGTGAGAAAACAGGCCTGTCTTACTAACACACCAAGCAACAGAATCAGTTTCATTCTATTGTTCTTGTGCTGTTTTAAAAATTATTATACTTTAGGTCCTGGGACACATGTGCAGAAAGTGCAGGTTTGTTACATAGGTATACATGTGCCATGGTGGTTTGCTGCATCCGTCATATATATTAGGTATTTTTCCTAATGCTATCCCTCCTCTAGTCCCCAACCCCTGACAGGCCCCTGTGTGTGATGTTCCCCTCCCTGTGTCCATGTGTTCTCATTGTTCAGCTCCCACTTATGAGTGAGAACATGCAGTGTTTGGTTTTCAGTTCTTGTGTCAGTTTGGTAAGAATGATGGTTTCCAGCTTTATCCATGTCCCTGCAAAGGACATGAACTTGTTCTTTTTTATGGCTGCATAGTATTCCATGTTGTACACATGCCACATTTTCTTTATCCAGTCTATGATTGATGGGCATTTGGGTTGGTTCCAAGTGTTTACTATTGAACAGTGCTGCAATAAATATACGTGTGCATGTGTCTTTATAATAGAACGATTTATAATCCTTTGGGTATATACCCAGTAATGGGATTGCTGGGTCAAATGGTATTTCTATTTCTAAATCCTTGAGGAATTGCCACACTGTCTTCCACAATGGTTGAACTAATTTACACTCCCACTAACAGTGTAAAAACATTCCTATTTCGCCTCATCCTCTCCAGTATCTGTTGTCTCCTGACTTTTTGATGATCATCAGTCTCACTGGCCTGAGATGGTATCTCAATGTGGTTTTGATTTGCATTTCTCTAATGACCAGGATGATGAGCTTTTTCTCATATGTTTGTTGGCTGCATAAATGTCTTCTTTTGAGAAGTATCTGTTCATATTCTTCACCCAGTTTTTGATGGGGTTGTTTTTTCTTTATAAATTTGTTTAAATTCGTTGTAGATTCTGGATATTAGCCCTTTGTTGGATGGAGTGATTGCAAAAATTTTCTCCAATTATATAGGTTGCCTGTTCACTCTGATGACAGTTTCTTTTGCTCTGCAGAAGCTCTTTAGTTAAATTGGATCCCGTTTGTCTATTTTGGCTTTTGTTGCCATTGCTTTTGGTGTTTTAGTCATGAAGGCTTTGCCCATGTCTACGTCGTGAATGGTATTGCCTGGGTTTTCTTCCAGGATTTTTATGGCATTAGGTCTTACATTTAAGTCTTTAACACATCTTAGTTAATTTTTTGTATAAGATGTAAGGAAGGGATCCAGTTTCAGCTTTCTGCATATGGCTAGCCAGTTTTCCCAACAACATTTATTAAATAGGGAATCCTTTCCCCTTTGTTTAATTTGTCAGGTTTGTGAAAGATCAGATAGTTGTAGATGTATGGCATTATTTCTGAGGCCTCTGTTCTGTTCCATATCTGTTTTGGTACCAGTACCATGGTATTTTGATTAATGTAGGCTTGTAGTATAATTTGAAGTCAGGTAGTATAATGCCTCCAGCTTTGTTCTTTTTGCTTAGAATTGTCTTGGCTATGTGGGCTCTTTTTTGGTTCCATATGAAATGTAAAGTAGTCTTTTCCAATTATATGAAGAAAGTCAATGGTAGCTTGATGGGGATAGCATTGAATCTACAAATAACTTTGGGCAGTACAGTATGCACATTTTCATATCGATTCTTCCTAACCATGAGTATGGAATGTTTTTCCATTTTTTGTGTCCTTCCCTGAGCAGTGGTTTGTAGTACTCCTTGAAGAGGTCCTTCACATCCCTTGTAAGTTGTATTCCTAGGTATTTTATTCTCTTTGTAGCAATTGTGAATGGGAGTTCACTCATGATTAGACTCTCTGTCTCTTATTGGTGCATAGGAATGCTTCTGACTTTCACACACTGATTTTTGTATCCTGAGTCTTTGCTGAAGTTGCTTATCAGCTTAAGACGTTTTGGGCTGAGACGATGGGGTCGTCTAACTATACAATCATGTCATCTGTAAATAGAGACAATTTGACTTTCCCTTCTCCTAATTAAATACGCTTTATTTCTTTCTTTTCCCTGATTGCCCTGGCCAGAAGTTCCAATACTACGTTGAATAGGAGTGGTGAGAGAAGGCAGCATTGTCTTGTGCTGGTTTTCAAAGGAAATGCTTCTAGCTTTTGCCCATTCAGTATGATATTGGCTGTGGGTTTGTGATAAATAGCTCTTATTATTTTGAGATATATTTTATCAATTCCTAGTTTATTGAGAGTTTTTAGCTTAAAGGGCTGTTGAATTTTGTCAAAGGGCTTCTCTGCATCTGTTGAGATAATCATGTGGTTTTTGTCTTTGGTTCTGTTCATGTGATGAATTACATTTATTGACTTGTGTATGTTGAAGGAGGCTTGCATCCTGGGGATGAAGCTGACTTGATCGTTATAAGTTTTTTTGATGTACTGTTGGATTTGGTTTGCCAGTATTTTATTGAGGATTTTCACATTGATGTTCCTCAGGGATATTGGCCTGAAATTTTCTTTCTTTGTTATGTCTCTGCCAGGTTTTGGTATCAGGATGATGCCGGCCTCATAAAATGAGTTAGGGAGGATTCCTTCTTTTTCTATTGTTTGGAATAGTTTCAGAAGGAATGATACCAGCTCCCCTTTGTACCTCTAGAAGAATTTGGCTGTGAAACTGTCTGGTCCTGGATGTTTTTTGGTTGGTAGGCTATTAATTGCTGCCTCAATTTCAGACCTTGTTATTGGTCTATTCAGGGATTCAACTTCTTCTTGATTTAGTCTTGAGTGGGTGTAATGTCCAGGAATTTATCCATTTCTTCTTGATTTTCTGGCTTATTTGTGTAGAGTTGTTTATAGTATTCTCTGATGGTAGTTTGTATTTCTGTGGGATCAGTGGTGATATCCCCTTTATCATTTTTTATTGCATCTATTTGATTCTTCTCTTTTCTTCTTTATTATTCTGGCTATTGGTCTGTTTTGTTGATCTTTCCAAAAAGCCAGTTCCTGGATTCACTGATTTTTTGAAGGGTTTTTCGTGTCTCTATCTCCTTCAGTTCTGCTCTGATCTTAGTTATTTCTTGTCTTCTGCTAGCTTTTGAATTTGTTTGCTCTTGCTTCTTTAGTTCTTTTAATTGTGATGTTAGGGTGTCAACTTTAGATCTTTCCTGATTTCTCTGGTGGGTATTTAGTGCTATAAATTTCCCTCTTAACACTACTTTAGCTGTGTCCCAGAGATTTGGGTATGTTGTGTCTTTGTTCTCATTGGTTTCAAAGAAAATCTTTATTTCTGCCTTCATTTTTTTATTTATCCAGTAGTCATTCAGGAGCAGGTTGTTCAGTTTCCATGTAGTTGTGTAGTCTTGAGTGAGTTTCTTAATCCTGAGTTCTAATTTGATTGCATTGTGGTCTGAGACTGTTATGATTTCCATTCTTTTGCATTTGCTGAGGAGTGTTCTAATTTTAATTATGTGGTAAATTTTAGAATAAATATGATGTGGTGCTGAGAAGAATGTATATTCTGTGGATTTGGAGTAGAGAGTTCTGTAGATGTCTATTAGGTCCACTTGATCCAGATTTAAGTCCTGAATATCCTTTTTAATTTTCTGTCTTGTTGATCTGTCTAATATTGACAGTGGGGTGTTAAATTCTCCCACCAGTATTGTGTGTGAGTCTAAGTCTCTTTGTAGGTCTCTAAGAATTTGCTTTATTAATCTGGGTGCTCCTGTATTGGGTGCCTATACGTTTAGGATAGTTAGCTCTTCTTGTTGCATTGTTTCTTTTGCCATTACATAATGCCCTTCTTTGTCTGTTTTAATCTTTGTTGGTTTAAAGTCTGTTTTATCAGAGACTAGGATTGCAACCCCTGCTGTTTTTTTTTTTTTTTTTGCTTTCCATTTCCTTGGTAAATATTTCTCCATCCCTTTATTTTGAGCCTATGTGTGTCTTTGCATGTAAGATGAGTCTCCTGAATACAGCACACTAATGGGTCTTGACTCTTTATCCAATTTGCCAGTCTGTGTGTTTTAATTGGGGCATTTAGCTCATTTACATTTAATGTTAGTATTGTTATGTGTGAATTTGATCCTGTCATTTTGATGCTAACTGATTATTTTCCTTGTTGATGCAGTTTCTTCACATCAATGGTCTTTATGATTTAGTGTGTTTTTGCAGTGGCTGGTAACAGTTGTTTCTTTCCACGTTTAGTGCTTCCTTCAGGAGCTCCTGTAAGGCAGGCCTGGTGATAGATAACAATCTCTCAGCATTTGCTTGTCTGTAAGGGATTTTATTTCTCCTTTGCTTATGATGCTTTGTTTGGCTGGATATGAAATTCTGGGTTGAAAATTATTTTCTTTAAGAATGTTGAATATTGGCCTCCACTCTCTTCTGGATTACAGGGTTTCTGCCAAGAGATCCCCTGTTAGTCTGATGGGCTTCCCTTTGTGGGTAACCTGACCTTTCTCTCTGACTGCCCTTAACAGATTTTCCTTCATTTCAACCTGAGTGAATCTGACGATTATGTGTCTTGGGGGTTGCTCTTCTCGAGAAGTATCTTTGTGGTGTTCTCTGTATTTCCTGAGTTTGAATGTTGGCCTGCCTTGCTAGGTTGGGGAAGTTCTCCTGGATAATATCCTGAAGAGTGTTTTCCAACTTGGTTTCATTGTCCCCATCACTTTCAGGTACACTAATCAAACATAGATTTGGTCTTTTCAAGTAATCCCATATTTGTTGGAGGCTTTTTCATTTCTTTTCACTCTTTTTTCTCTAATCTTGGCTTCTTGCTTTATTTCATTGGATTATCCCATATTTGTTGGAGGCTTTTTCATTTCTTTTTACTCTTTTTTCTCTAATCTTGGCTTCTTGCTTTATTTCATTGGGTTAATCTTCAATCTCTCATATCCCTTCTTCCACTTGATTGATTCAGCTATTGAAACTCGTGTATGCTTCACGAAGTTCTTATGCTGTGTTTTTCAGCTCCATCAGGTTGTTTATGTTCTTCTCTAAACTGGTTATTCTAGTTAGCAATTTGTCTAATCTTTTTTCAAGGTTCTTAGCTTCCTTGCATTGGGTTAGAACATGCTCCTTTCGTTCAGAATAGTTTGTTATTACTCACTTTCTGAAGCCTGCTTCTGTCGTTTTGTCAAACTCATACTTTGTCCAGTTTTGTTCCCTTGCTGGTGAGGAGTTGTGATTCCTTAGAGGAGAAGAGGTGTTCTGGTTTTTGAAAATTTCAGCCTTTTTGCACTGGTTTCTCCCCATTTTTGTGGATTTATCTATCTTTTGTCTTTGATGTTTGTGACCTTTGGATGGGGTCTCTGAGTGGATGTCCTTTTTGTTAATGTTGATACTATTCCTTTCTGTTTGTTAATTTTCCTTTTAACAGTCAGGTTGCCCTGCTACAGGTCTACTGGAGTTTGCTGGAGGTCTACTCCAGACCCTGCTTCCCTGGGTATCACTGGTGGAGGCTGCAGAACAGCAAAGATTGCTGCCTGATCCTTCCTCTGGTAGCTTTGTCTCAGAGGGGTACCTGCCAGATGACAGCCAGAGCTCTCCTGTATGAGGTGTCCATTGGCCCCTATGGGAAATATCTCCTAGTAAGTATACATGGGGGTCATGGAGCCACTTGAGAAGGCAGTCTGTCCCTTATCAGAGCTTGAAAGCTGTGCTGGGAGATCTGCCGCTCTCTTCAGAGCTGCCAGACAGGGACGTTTAAGTCTTCTGAAGCTGTGTCCACAACTGCCCCTTTTCCCAGGTGCTCTGTCCCAGGAAGGTAAGGGCTTTATTTATAAGTCCCTGACTGAGGCTGCTGCCTTTTTTCAGAGATGCCCTGCTCAGCAAAGTGGGAATCTAGTGAGATAGTCTGCTGGCAGTGGCCTTGCTGAGCTATGGTGGGGTCCATCCAGTTCAGACCTCCCAGCTGATTTGTTTACACTGTGAGTTTAAAAATTTGTTTACACTGTGAGGCTCCACCTACTGGAGCCTCAGCAATGGTGGATGTCCCTCCCCTCACCTAGCTCAAGAGTCCCAGGTCTAGCTCGGGCTGCTGTTCTGGCCGTGAGAATTTCAAGCCAGTGGATCTTAGCTTGCTGGTTTCCATGGAGGTGGGAGCCACTAAGCCAGACTACTTAGCTCCCTGGCTTTAGTCCCCTTTCCAGGGGAGTGAGTGGTTCTGTCTTGCTAGCATTTCAAGTGCCACTGGGGTATGAAAAAAAAAATGAAAAACTGCTGTGGCTAGCTTGCTGTCTGCCCAAATGGCCACCCAGTTTTGTGCTGGAAACCCAGGCCCTGGTGGTGTAGGTACTAGAGGGAATCTCTTGGTCTGTGGTTTGTGAAGACCATGGGAAAATCATAGTACCTGGGCTGGAGTGCAGGATACAGTACCTAATGGTTTCCTTTGGCTAGGAGAGGGAGTTCCCTGACCCCTTGTGCTTCCTGGGTGAGGTGACGCCCACCCTGCTTAGGCTCACCCTCCTGGGGCTGCACCCACTGTCCAACCAGTTCCAATGAGATGGAACAGGTACTTCAGCTGGAAATGCAGAAATCACCTACCTTGTGTGCTGATCTTGCTGGGGGCTGCACAGCAGAGCTCTTCTTATTCAGTCATCTGTTCTTCTACTCTTACACAGTTTACCATCTTTATATCCTTTCTTAGTTGCTTACAGTAATCTCTATTAGTGAATCAACAATGAAAAAAAATCCATCCTCACAGCATATTCTGCCAGAGAACAGAGATCATGGTTTTTTAAAATAAGTATTAACTGATAGCCAACTCAGGGCAAGTTTATTCTGGAAAGTTTATAAAACATAGAATAGTTTTGGTGTAGTCAAAAAGTCAAAAGGACATTAATACTTTTTTGGTTGTTGTTGATGAGAAACTCTCAAGTCCTTCTTTTCTAGAAATGTGGTTATTTTGATGGCCTGATAGCATTGACTTGTTTATAAAGGCAGCTCTCTGCCTCACCCTGCCCATGGTAGTTCATTCAGCAAACCAGACACTATATCCTTCAGGAGGAAAAAAGGAATAATATCTTGAAATTAAGTAGCTCAAGAGAGATCTGGACCAAATTCTTAGCAGAAACATAGCACAGCAAACAATACTCTAAATTCCAGGCCATGGAAATGATACATAGGGAGCAGGGAAACCCTCACTTTCTTAGTCTGTAAAATGCAGACAATACTAGATACCATGAGAAGTTCGAGAAGATGGAGTACCTAGCATAGTGCCTGGCATTTAGTAGATATTCAATTAAAAAGCGTTACCATCATTAATGATTTTTATTACAGATGTAACTTGCTAGAAAAGCTAGTCACTCTCAGAAAGTTGCCCAATTATACTTATATTACAATGATGCTCACTTAAGAGTTATTAAATGTTCTTTGAAATAGGTTATTTAACAAAATGCATATGGACATAAGGTACACCATTAGAAAGACACATTATTTGATGACCTGTAAGTAAGGAGAAATATGATTCACACCTGAGAGACTATCTACTACTCGTAATAAAAATGGTGAAAATATTTAGGCAAATTTTCTACTATGCTAACATTTTAGCATTTTTTTCTTTTACTTTATTTTGTCTTTTCTGACATTTTACCTTAGAAATAAGTGTTAATCTTAACTATTCTTTTACACGGAAGTATGCGATAGCTAACTTCCAACTATTTATCATCTATATGCTTATCCTTTCAACTTTTCTACTGCCTGGCTGCATATTTGTATTGTTACCTAGAAAATATAGTATCAACATTCTATTGCTCCAATTAATAATTGTTGAATGAGTCTGGCAAAAAATTTGATACTAGAGAGAATTTTTCCTTTTAATTTATGACAATTATGGAACATAAGCTTGGTTATGAATCTTCATGGCAGTCACTTACTGAGATTAAACTTAACATACGAACATTTATGAGCAAATCCCCTTGAACATTCCCAATGTTGTGAAAGGCAAAAGTTATTTTTCTTCACATAGGTCTTCTAAGAGTCTGTGAGGTTACTGTGCAATCATCTTAAGTATGGCTAGATGAGGAAATGACACACACACACCCCTGAAGAAAACAGTGAGACATGGTTATGGCATCTTTGAAAATTAATTGAACTTAATGGATATGAGACTAAAAGTCTATTATGAAAATAATTATGAATGTTTACATGGCTGGAATTGTTTTTTTTTTAATTTTCTCAAGGAAGTAGTTTTAAAATGCTTGTCATTGACCATAGAACATTTAATTTATATGAGAGGTAATATATAGTAAAACAAAATAGTGGAAGTAAAATATACAAAAACTATGTATCTGCAAATGTTATCAAATAAATTTTGAAAGGTGCCATTTTGTATTTACAAAGTTTTTAGAAACTAAAGAGGATGTATATTAACTGATATAAATATGAAGAAAGGATAGTTTCATATTTATTTTTACAGCATTGTTAAAATGTAATTGATGTACAATACTGCACATATTTAAAGTATACAACTTGATGAGTTTTGACATACCTGTCATACCTGTGAAACCATTGCCATATCAAGATAATGAATGTATCCATCATCCCCAAGAGTTTCCGTGTGCCCCTTTGTAATTGATCCATCTCGCCTTCTCTCCCCTCTCCCCAGGCAATTAGTGATCTGCTTTCTGTCACTATATATTAGGTAACATTTTCTGGAATTTTATATAAATATAATAAAAAAGTAGGTACTTGTTTATTGTCTCACTTCTATCACTCAGCATAATTATGTTAAGACTCATCCACGTTGGGTGTAAGAATAGTTTATTCTTTTTTACTTCAATTGTATGGCTATACCAAAATTTATTTACCACTTGATGATGGTCATTTGAGGTTTTTTAGACTTCTTAGTTTTTGAGAAGGTAGCTATATAAAGCTGCTTTAAATGTTAGTATACAAATCTTTATGTGGATATATGTTTTCATTTCTTGGGTAAATGTGTTAGAGTTGGGCTGGGCATGGTGACTCACACCTGTAATCCCAGCACTTTTGGAAGGCTGAGGCAGGCCTGAGGTCAGGAGTTCCAGGCAAGCCTGCGCAACAGAGTGAAAAACCGTCTCTACTAAAAATACAAAAATTAGCCGGACATGGTTGCGGGCACCTGTTATCCCAGCTACCTGGGAGGCTGAGACAGAAGAATCACTTGAACCTGGGAGGTGGAGGTTTCAGTGAGCCAAGATTGTACCATTGCACTCCAGCCTGGGTGACAGAGTGAGAGTCCATTTCAAAACAAAAAACCATGTTGGAGTTTAATGGAAAGGTCATAGTGTATGTATATGTTTAGCTTTTGAAGACACTGCTAGGCTGTTTTCCACAGTGAAACTTTTTAGCACATATGAGTTCCAGATGCTCTGCATCCATGCTGGCACTTGGTATGGTGATTTGGGGTTTAAAATTTTTTTTCGATTTTTAGTTTTACATATTATAATAGGTATGTAGTAGTATCTCACTGTGGTTTCATTTTATGTAAGTTCTCCACCTGTATTATTCCTATCAAAATTCTTTTAAGTATTCTAAGTCCTTTGCAATGACATGTATATTTTAGAATCAGCTTAATAATTCTTATCAAAAGACCCACAAGGATTTTTATCAGAATTAGATTAAATCCATAGATCAATTTATGAAGAATTGAAATCTTGACAATATTGAGGCTTTTGAACCAAGAACATAGTATATCTCTCTATATATTTAGGTCTCTCTAATTTCTGTCATCAATGTTTTCTACTTTTCAGTGTATACGTCTTGTACATATTTAGTGAAATATCTCTAATAATTTTATATTTTTGGTGGCATTATACATGTTTTTTAGATTGAATTAATTTTAATTTCTAATTGTATTTTGTTGTTATATATAAATACAATTAATTTTGTTTATTCATCTTGCATCTTGAACTCCTTTAAATTAACTTATTAGTTGTCACTTTTGGGACAGATTTCTTAGGTGTTTTTATGTAGACAATAATGCTATCTGAAAATAAACATGGTTTTATTTATACCTTCCCAGTCTACATTTAATCTTTCATTGTATTGTTTAGGAACTTCAAGACCATGTCTATTACTAGTCATATGAGCAAACATTTCTGTCTCATGCCTTATTTTAGGGAGAAAACAGTTTTTCACCATAAAATATAATGTTAGCTGTAGCTTTTTATGTGTATGCCCTTATCAGGTGGTTGAAATTTCTTTTGATACCTAGTTTGCTGATAGTTTTTGTCATGAGTGGATGTTGGATTTTGTCATATGCTTTTTGTGCTTCTATTGAGAGGATCATTTGAGGTTTTTTTTTTTTTTTTAGTCTGTTCATTTTATTAATTACATTGATTGATTTTGACTGTTAAATCAGTCTTGAATTTCTGAAATTCTACTTGGTTACAATGTATTACTCTATTTTAATATAGTTAGATTTGAGTTGCTAATATTTGAAATTACATGCAAACTAAGGGGCAAGTTAGTTAGAACTTTCTAGGAAAGGAGTGGTGACTTCTGGGTTCTTGCCATGGCATTCGTAAACTGTCACTGTGATGGTGGGAGTGTCTTACACCAATGAGCAATGAAGGAAGCGACAAATAACCTTCATCACCATCTGCTGGTTGCCCATTTTATTTTTATTTTATTTTTTAATCTTTTTTAATGCCCATTTAAAAATCACATTATTAATTTATTTGCTCTTGAGTGGACTTCCTTGTATATTCTAAAGCTCTTGTCAGAAATATGGTTTGAAAATATTTTCTCCCATTCTGCAGTTTGTCTCTTTAGTCTATTGATTGATACATTTGCTGTGCAGAAGCTTTGTAATTTGAGGTAATCTCATTTGTCTATTTTTGGTTTTGTTGCCTGTGCTTTTGAAGTCTTACCCTTGAAATCTTTGCCTAGACTGATGTCCTGATGCATTCTCCTATGTTTTCTTCCAGTTTTTTTTTTTAATATAGTTTTGGGTCTTACATTTAAGTCTTTAATCCATTTTTAGTGGACTTTATGTATGGTCAGATATACTTGTCCAGTTTTTTTCTTCTGCATACAGATATTAAGTTTTTCCAGCACCATTTATGGAAGAGTGTGTCCTTTCCCTAATGTATGTTCTTGACATCTTTGTCAAAAATGAGTTGAATATAAATACATGGGTTTATTTCTGGGTTCTCTATTCTGTTCCTTTGGTCTGTTTGTCTGTTTTTATACCAATACCATGATATTTTGGCTACTGCAGCTTTGTAGTATATTTTTAAGTTAAGCAGTGTGATGCCTCCAGCTTTGCTGTTTTTGCTCAGTATTGCTTTGGCTTTTTGGGATCTGTTCATGGTTCTATAAGAATTGTAGAATTTTTTTTTCTATTTCTGTGAAGAATGTGATTGGTGTTTTATAGGGATCACATTAAATCTATAGATTACTTTGGGTAGCGTGGTCATTTTAACTAGCAGTTTTTCTAATTCATGAGCTTGTGATACCTTTTTATTTGTATGTGTGTGTGTGTTCTCTTTCATTTCTTTCATCAGTGTTTTGTAGTTTTCACTGTAGTGCTCTTTCACTTCCATGGTTACATTTATTCCTAAATTTAACCATGTTGAAGCTGTCCTAAATGAGATTTTTTTCTTGATATATTTTTCAGCCAGTTTGATGCTGCTGTATTGAAACAATACTAAATTTTATGTGTTGATATTGTATCTTGCAACTGTGAAGAATTTATCAGTCCAGAGAAATTTTTTGTGATATCTTTAAGTTTTTCTACATATAAGATGATGTCATCTGCAAACAGGGACAAATTGACCTCCTCTTTTCCAATTTGGATACTGTTTTTTTTTTTTTTTTTTTTTTTTTTTTTTTTTTTTTTTTTTTCTCTTCTCTTGCTTAATTGCTCTGGCTAGGACTTCCAGTACTATGTTGAGTAAGAGTGGTGAAAGTAGGGCATCCTTGTCTTGATCCAGTTCTTAGAGGAAAAGCTTTTCCCCATTCAGTATGATGTCAGCTGTGGACTTGTCATATATGTTCTCTATTTTGTTAAGGTAATTTTTATACACCTATTTTACTGAGAGTTTTTAATCATGAAGCAATGTTTAATTTTATCACATACTTTTTCTGTATCTATTCAGATGATCTTATGGTTTTCATCCTTCATTTTATTGATATGATGTGTCATATTTATTGATTTGTGTATGTTGAAGCATCCTTGCATCCCTAGAATAAATCCCATTTGATCATATTGTATTATCTTTTTGATGTGCTGTTAGATTTGGCTTGCTAGTATTTTGTTAAGGATTTTTGCATGTATTTTTATCAGGATTATTGGCCTTTAGTTTTCTTTTTTTTTTGTTGCGTCCATGTCTGGTTTTGGTATCAGAATAATGCTGGCCTTGTAGAATGAGTTAGGAAGAATTCCCTCCTCTTCAATTTTTTGAAATCATTTGAGAAGAATTATTGTTAGTTGATTTATAATGCTTGGTGGAATTCCATAGTAAAGCCACCTGGTCCTGCGATTTTCTTAGTTGGGAGATGTTTTGTTAATGATCATTTCCTTACTTGTTATTGGTCTGCTCAGGTTTTCTCTTTCTTCTTGGTTCAATCTTGTTAGGTAATATGAGTCCAGGAATTTATCTATTTCCTCTAGGCTTTCCACTTTCTTTGCATATAATTGTTCATAATGGTCTCCAGTGATCCTTTGTGTTTCTGTGGTATCAGTTGTAATGTCTCTTTTTGTTTCTGATTTTATTTATATGGGACTTCTTTCTCTTTTTTTCTTTAGTCTTATGCGTGGTTTGTTGACTTTGTCTTTTTAAAAAAACCCAACTTTTTTTTAGTCTCTATTTCATTTAGTTCTGCTCCAATCTTTCGCATTTTTTTTCCTTCTACTAACTTTAAGTTTAGTTTGTTCTTTCTTTTCTAATTCTTTAAGCCATGTCATTAGGTTGTTTGTTTTAACACTTTCCACTTTTTTGGTGCAGGCATTTATTGCTATACATTTCCCTCAGCACTGTTTTGGCTAGATTTCGTAGGTTTTGATAAGTTGTGTTTCAATTTTCATTTGTTTCAATAATTTTTTTTTATTTCCTTCTTAATCTCTTCATAGTGATGGGGGGATGGAGGCAGAAAACCACCTTGCCATGTGTCTACCTATGCAACAATCCTGCATGATCTGCACATGTACTCTGGAACCTAAAGTACAATTAAAAAAAGAAATTAAAAAAAAAAAACAGAAAGGAAAAAAGAATGCTAACCTCCTGGGCATGTAGCCCAGTAGGTCTCAGCTTCATTTTACCCAGCCTCTATTAAAGATGGAGTTGTTCTGGTTCAAATGCCTCTGACATAGACATTAAGTATGCTTCTGGGTCTTAGGCTTAAAAAAGAGCATGCATTGAAACCCCATCTCTACTAAAAATACAAAAATTAGCTGGGTGTGGTGGCACGTGCCTGTAATCCCAGCTACTCAGGAGGCTGAGGCAAGAGAATTGCTTGAACCCAGGAGGCGGAGGTTGCAGTGAGCCGAGATCGCGCCACTGTACTCCAGTCTGGCGCCTGGAGACGGAGCGAGACTCTGTTTCAAAAAAAAAAAAGAGCATGCATAATCTGGGTCAAAACTAAGACTTATTTGGACTAAACAAGAATGGGGCAGGAAGGGTTGAAGGAACCATCACAATTTACAGTACTGGGGTAGGAGGACAAAATGGGACTAGCCATAGCGTTGACTTGCTGCTGATTCTCTGAACTACACTTCTTGGTGTCCTTAAATTTTCTCAACTACCTGATTTCTTCAGTCACAAATCTTAGGACAGGAATAAGCTAAGGTGATCTTGCTATTTTCATTGAGTGGGGCCCATAGAAAGTCACAGAGATTAAGTGATTAGCTCATGTTACATCAGGACTGTTGGACTCTGGAGCCATTCTTTTATTAAATTTTAATTTTTTTTCAGTTACTGCTGCTCAAATTAAGAGAGTCTAGTATTTTAATTACTACCCTCTAATTCCTCCCACTGAAAGTAATATTAGCTATAAATAATATTTATATAGGTCTTTATTGGAGGAGAGAAATTAAATTTATTAAGCACTAAAACATGAGGAATTTTAGATATTCAGCTTTAATGTATGTTATCTCATTTACTTCTCACAACATCTTTCTTTATTCCTCAAGATAATGCTGCAAGGAGATAATATTATTATCCTTATAGTAGAGGTAGAAAGTATGAGGTTTAGAGACGCAAGGGGCTTCTCCAAAGCCACTTGGCTAGGCAGCTCCATGAGGAGAAGACCATGGTTTCTGTTAATTGTTTGCTTTTTTTTTTTTTTTTTTTTTTTTAATTTTTTTTTTTTTTTTTTTTTTTTTTTTGTCTAAATTGTTTTGCTTTTCATCACAGCAAACCCTAGTCATAGAAAAATGTATTAGGGAGTATGTTGGCATCAGTGTCACTATGTGTTTATCCTAATTTCAGGTATTTTCTTTGCTATTTAGAAAATGTAGTAGCTTGAATTATAGTCATCAAATATTTTATGGCCCCCTACATTCTCCAGACTTTCTATGAAGTTGAGGGCATCTGACTAGTTGTAGCCAGTGGATGCTGGGTGGAAGGTATACATGTCATTGCTGGTCAGTTAAGAGCTGCTATACCTCTTCCACCTCTCTCCTTCCCATTGTTGGAGGTGAAGAGTTTCAGATGGCATAGCTATAATATGGAGTCTGCTGAGATCTCTTTGTCGTCATTTGAAGAACAGCCTCACAGGAGAGCAGTTCAAGTCACGATAGATACAAACTTTTATTGTATTATGTCCCTGAGATTTGAGGTGATTACCAAAGCATAGCTTATTCTGTCCTTCTAGCATAGAAAGATTTTTGTTGATTTTCTCCAAAGCCATCTTCCTCCTAAGGTATTTTCCTTCTTCTTTACATACTGATGCCTAGAAAAAGAATAGTATGTTTTTGGGGGCGGGAGGTCTTTATCTACAAGTGTGATCAAGAGCATCTCTCAGTTAAATCATGTTCAATGCACAGTGAAAATTTCAAGAGTGTTAGGCTTAATGACATTGTTGGAAGTCCAGAATTCTATTGCTAAGTGCATTTGCAAATTACTATGAGCATTGTGTTATTTGGGTATGTTTGATGAAAGTTGACAAGATGTTTGCTATTTAGATAAGAGCTTTTTCTCTACTTTATGATAATTGTAACTTTGTCCAGCAGACAATTCCAAATATGGGCTCATAAGATCAGATTTTTAGAACTTAAAAAATGATAATTTGAACTTAATTATTGGATAGGCAACCTGAAAGGTGCCACTTTTATTTTTGTTGACTTGCAGTTTACAGAAAAAATTAAATAATGCGGTATAAACCTACAAGGAGGATTTTCTTTCACTTTTTGCCAGCAGAGAAGTAATAGAGCCAGCAGTTCTGAGGAAAAAAAGTAAGATATTCATTGAGGCTGCCTTCAGTTGCTTGGGCACACAGACCATCTGGCAATGAGAGGAGATGGGGGCTCAACGTGCCCTTTGTTAATAAAGTGATTGCCACTGGGAGGAATAATTCCTCCTTTAATTGTGTACCTATTTGAGAAGAGAGAGCAAATAAAGGATCTCCCTTCTCAGATGAAAGTGATGAATGACCTTGAAGACTCAGCACCAGTCATCCTTGGAAAGCTGGATTCTCATCAACTCTGCTCATTATGAGTCCAGTCTGAGTGTACACAAAGCACCTATTGACTTCAGTGGAAGTTCTAAGGCACAATCAGTCCTGAGGGAGGTGATGTTTTTAAAGCATGCTTCCTATCTCACTGAAAGGCTAGAAAATGAAAACAGAAAACAGGGACAATTCAGTTATGAGCCTTAAAATGAGATAAAGCATGCAATGTGGATTTCACGTTAGTGTCAACAATTAACTGAAGCCACAGCTTTCAACAGGAGGCTTGCGGTGCTAAGTGTCACAGTTATTATGAAGGGCTGAGGGAAATGTAAAAGGATATTCTTAGAAAGAAATATTTAACTTACAATTCATCTGAGAGTAGTATAAGTGAAAGAGAGATGCTGGAGTTCATGGAGCCAAGACTATCAATTGGTATTATTAGATAGCTATGATTTGATGATTTTACTTTTTAAACTAACAAGTACTAAACCAAACTTTAGTTGTGCTCAGTTCAATTTCTGTTACAGCAGTTATCAAGCAGTTGATTGATTTTATTATTGTTGAGGTCAGGGATTACAATCACATTGATAGAAATATGGACAGTGATAGAAATACAAAAGGGAAGAAGACAAAGGGAATACCCTAGAATGAAATCCCCTCTCACGGATTTGATGGAATACGGATATTGTAGCCTGATGACCTTAATTGTATTTAAGTCATCATCATGATTACAGTTTCAATGCCATCTATACCATCAAGGACAGTTACTATGTGTACCAAAAACAAATGTTTCCAGAGTGTTGATTCATCTCACTGAGTAGGCATGTGGAAGGCAACTGAAGTGAAATGAAGGTTATTTCTTCATGGGTTTTTATTCATTGTCAATGAAATTATTTAAAAACTTCAGCCTTGGGAATAAAGAATTTACCAGTAAGAAATACCAACAAATACTAAGGTAATAATATCTCCTCTACTTATTTTATAATCAGAACATGCCTTAAGTCTTTTGCTTTTGTCTCATAAAAATAAATTTCAAAATCAGCCTAGGCATAGTTCAGAAACTCAGATTTAAAATAATATATTGACAATTTGTAGTTATACATTACTACTTAGCACAGTTCATTTGTGATCTTCAAAATGGGAATTTTGATGACATGAAAATCTCATTAATCTTATTAGTATGCTAGATAAATTATAAGTGATCAACAAATATGTTTTAAATAGCTTCTCACTGTGTGTCAGTTAAGTATTTTTCAAAGACCTGTTCCCTAGCAGGTTTCTTTTTTCTTCAGCTTTCTATCTCAAATCACCTTCCCTCACCTACTCCTAGTGATGGAATATTTATGTGAGTTGAATGCACCTTCTAGCACACTGCAGGTTTTTCATAACAGTTGAACAACTCTAATTACTTTGCATAATTGAAGAGTAATTTTCCATAGTACAGGTGCGGTTACCTGAAATCTATTCTCCTACAAAGTACTTAAACAATTCTTCCCCATGTTAATTTTGCAAAGAAAACAGGTATCTTTTAATAACCTTGTTTTTTTGCATATTAGGAAGAATTGGGCTTTACCTTCCTTAGAACAAGAAATATTATCCTGTCAGTTTAATCCTGTCAGCACAGTTTGTTCAGGAGAAGTTGACTCCATTGAGAAAGGGCATGGGTTTTGTCAAGTTTCTAGAACTGACTGAAGTTTACTTCAATGGCAATTATTTACTTTTCTTCTTTTTTTGAAACAGAATTTCACTCTGTCACCCAAGCCAGAGTGCAGTCTTGGCTCACGGCAACCTCTGCCTCCCTGGTTCAAGTGATTCTTCTGCTTCAGCCTCCCAAGTAGCTGGTATTACAGGCACCTGCCACCACGCCAGGGTAATTTTTGTATTTTTAGTAGAGACAGAGTTTCACCATGTTGGCCAGGCTGGTCTCAAACTCCTGACCTCAAATGCTCCACCCACTGTGGCCTCCCAGAGTGCTGGGATTACAGGTGTGAGCACCTGGCCAATTATTTACCTTTTTTCTTCTAGACAGAGATCATTAGTGCTCTTTACTAGGGATCTAAGTACTTCGATGTGATATGAAGAAATTATCATTTCTTCATATTGATATGATTGATATGATTATATTTGATATGATTATCATATCATTGCTTCATGCAAAAGCAAAGTCCTATCATTTTTTGTTCTCTGTGGAGTTAAGTCAGTGGTGTATGAAAGGACCTTGAAAGGTCTCCTCTTCAAAGAAAAGATTTCTTGACTATTTTGAAGTCTGATGTAGACAAAATAGTATTTTCCTTGACTTAAGACATACATAAACACCAACTTCTATCCGTTTCCCCAATCTTTACAATGTATAAATGTGCTCTGTACATACACTTAGAAACATTCTTCATTAGTGAATCTGTTTTCAGTTTAACAATAAGTAACATAGCCTTTAGTTTCAGGTAATATTTAATTTGTTGATGAAACATTACTGAATAGAAGGAAGAATAATATAGAAGTGTTGCCTTATAAATTGCCAGAAATGGCTGTGTTGTGCGCTTATGACTTCCACAGCTCTAAGAAAAGTGATGTCTTCATCCTAATGTACCTCTTTTCTTTATGGCTTCATGTCACATCAGATGTGATACTTCATATCACATCGAAGTACTTAGATCCCTAGTAAAGAGCATTAATGATCTCTGTCTAGAAGAAATAAAGGTAAATAATTGGCCAGGTGCTCACACCTGTAATCCCAGTACTTTGGGAGGCCGAAGTGAGAAAATTAAATCCTCTTTTGGAATTCCACGATGTTCCAGATTCATTATTCTTGTTAACTTCAACTTAATAATTATCCTAAAATTGTTGTTGTTGTTTTAGAGAGGTTTTTTGTTTGTTTTTTGAGACGGTCTCACTATGACACCTAGGCTGAAGTGTAATAGCGTGATCTTGGCTCACTGCGACCTCCAACTCCTAAGCCCAAGTGATTCTCCCACCTCAACCTCCCAAGTAGCTGGGACTACAGATGTGTGTCACCACACCTGGTGTGTGTGTGTGTGTGTGTGTTTGTAGAAATGGGGTTTTGCTATGTTAGCCAGGCTGGTCTCAAATTTCTGAGACCCGGTGATCTGCCCACCTCACCATCCCAAAGTTTTAGGATTACAGGCATGAGCCACCATGCCCAGCCTTTTTAGAGAGGTTTAATCCATTTTCTAGGACAGTCAGAATCCCTTGTTATGCTTGTAAACAAAATGACAATAGCCAGAAAAAGTTTGGCATTTTTACGCTGCAACATGGCTACATAGCACTTCCTTGACAGGAAGAAGTTCAACACCATAAGTGAAGTTTCTTGATTTCACACACACACGTGTGCACACACACACACTCACATGGTAATAACAGTCTTTCAGGATTTTCAGAGCAGGTTCTATGCCTAGGTTTGCTGATTAATTTGTGTAATTCTTTCAGAAGTGTTGCACAGTAGGCTTCTTGGATATACATCGATACAGTAGACTTAAAGTCACGTATGCACAACAAAACAAATCATAAATAATGAGATACTAAAAACCAACTGTCACTGAGGTAGCAATTATTGGTGTCTCTTTTTCACTTCAGTGACTTTTTCCTTTTACCCTGAGGCATGCAAACAGAACAAACAATTAGCGAAATAATTGATGATCAGTACCTTCAAAGCTTGTGGTGACCTGGTTTATGCTTTATAAGCTTAATAATGAGAATACCTCTTATTACTGATTATTGCACTGCCTGGTGCTCTCCGATGGTGCTCGGGAGGTACGTCTGTATTAGACAAAAGGTTTTCATGTGCCCTTTACAGTTAGTTGGTCCCTAATGAACTGAGCTTTTGTCCCTTGCTGTTTTTAGATTCCAATTAAACTTGTTTATAGAATAGACAAATAATTAAAGATGTACTGTTTTCCATGACTTAATATTGTCTTCCAATAGGGTTGTGTTGCAGTTGGTGGCAATTAACATATATAGTTATGTTTTTAATCATTTATGTATTAAAACACATGCAAAATGTGCCCATGTTTTCTTAGTCTTCTTTGTGCTTGTCAACCCATTCTCTTAACTTGCATTGGGTATGCTAATTACCCTCTGTCAAGCTAGGGTGATTCAGTTTTTCTAAGAAAAAAAAATCAGTTTTCATTTTATGCTTGAGAAAGTCAAAGAATGGCAGTTTACTCTGGAGCTTTCAGAACCAGAAAAGAATGCTTTAAGGTTATGACAAACTGATTTTATGTTGTGCACAGCAAGAAGTATTAAACAGATAAATAGCATGTCATGTAGAAATTTTATGTTAAAGTATAATTTATCTCTTTTGTTAAATTTTTAGTAACTTGCGTTCTATATCAAGCTCTTATGCAAAATATCTGTGTAAAATATTTCTTTATCACAAAAACATGGAGGATGAGGTAGGAAAACTTTTGATAGCCATGTCATCCTCAAACAAATTAAAAAAACATTCACACAATTCCTGGAGACTGTGAAACTGTTAGTTCTTTTGTAATCTGTAGAGAAATACTCAAAATGATAGACTCAGGGTCCCATTTTCAAGTTTTGAATGAAGATTTTGAATGTATGTGGTCACTCTTTATCAGTGTGATGGGCAACTATTTAACTAAAATGACTGCCTCTAGGATTTTCAGGGAATGTGTGACATTAGCTAACACTCCCATATCTCAAACACTCTTTCTTCTGAGGGGAAACCCTCAGAAACTATCTATTAATGGATTAAATTCCTCATCTTTATCCATCGGGTTTATCTGATTTTGAGTTAAGTATTAGTGAAAAGACCATGCCCTGTAATTCTGATGGCCTTATGTGAACATGTAAACTACCTGAGAGATATTATTTGGTTAGGTGAGCTTTTTGTCTCCCTGAAATATCCAGAGTGTGTCTTGCACAAATTCTGTAATAAAAAGGAAAATACTGCAGTTAGACATCTTTTAAAAGTTAAGATATATTTGTTGTCTTCAACCTACTAGGATGACAAGTAAAAATAGAAAATGTTCTTTATTCTCTAGGCCTGCAGAAAGGAAGGAAATATAATTCTAGCTGTGTTACAACTGGACTACATATAACAATCTTGGACATATAAAAGGTATATTTTGGACAGCTAGCAATTCTTCAGATGCTAAAACCTACCCTAGTGTGTAATGTAAATAGTTTGGACAACTCATAATTTTTTAAAATGTATATTTCCAACATGTTTTGAATCTTTGAGGTTAATACCAAATAGACATTTTTTTTTCCATTATGCAATTATGGTAAGGGAAAGTGCCAGATAATCAAATCCTACATAACTGACGACTTCATAGTAGGTCATGTTTACGTATAGTTAAGGTGCGTGTGTAGAAATACACAATCAAGTTGTTGGATTAATCATCTCTTTCTGTTCCTTTCATAAAATATGCTGACAGCTTCCCATAGCACATGGAGTGCAGGTGGCCAGTAGGCTACTTGCTAGGGATCCTCTACACTTCCGTTCCTTTAAGTTGAACGCTTATCAAGAGTTAGCTATATTTGTCCCCAGGCCCATTGTCTTAGTCTGTTTGTGTGCCTGGGTAATTTATAAGAAAGTGTTTATTTGGCTCATGGTTCTGCAGGCTGTACAAGAAATGTGGACATCTCCATGTGGGGCTTCAAACTACCTCCACTCATAACTGAGGGGTAGGGAGCCCGTGTGTGCATGGAGAATGAGAAGGCAAATGAGAGAAAAGGTGCAAGGCTCTTTTTAACAACCAGTTCTCCAGTGAGAACCCACTTATTCCCTCCTGTGAGAATTTAATCATAAATGGCCCCCACCCATGATGTAAACACCTCCTGCCAGGTCCCACCTCCAATATTGGGGATCAATTCTACATGAAACTTGGCAGGGCCAAACAAACGATATCTAAACCATAGCATAAACTACCAATGTGTACTATTTTTACTTGTTATTTTAATCACACAAAATTACTTATAATTTTAATTACATTTTACAATCATAAAATATGAATGTAAAAAAGATTTTGCTTCTGTGACAACTAGATTTCTGAAAACATATGTGGTTATCTCTCCCAGATTTCTGTGTAAGTCTTTATAAGTTGAAGAAACCCAAACTAGAAGTCACTAGAAAATGCATTATGGCTGTAGTTTATGCAAAAAAGATGAAAGGAAATGCCAATCAGCAGACAGGCCTACATTTGTTGAAAAAGTCCACACAGAAATGAAAAATATTTGGTTTCTTGGTGAACTAAAGCACAGCATATATTTTAAGTTGAGATGAAATGCTTAGGATGAACATTCTCTTAACTATATCACACTTTAACTGTTTGGGGGCGGTAACTGGACAATTATTATTCCTATTTGCTTCTGATCAGAGAGCATCTACTGCAAAAGATAAATGGAATTTCCTTAAAACCAAGCACCTTGGGTAATTTATTAACTAAACGTCTTTGGATGGGAGCCCAGAATCATGCTTATTTTCCTGCATTTTACTCCATGATGATGTTAGAATGAAATAGTTTTAGAACATGGAAAAATATTATAGTCCCAGTGTAAACCACAGCAAGGAACTGAAATACAGATGAATCAAGGGACTCATTCAGGATCAGATCCTTTATATAGTAGGTGCCTAGGTGATCTCTCACTAGTTTACTTCTTAAAATATGAATACTGCACATTTGTTTCTGGAAACATAATCTCTTCAAACATTAGCTGTTATCCTTTGCTGAATAGTAAGCTTGATTTGGATTTTGGCAGCAACTTCCAGGATTTCTCCCATTTATATGCATATCTAGTGCAGAGCGTGTAAGTGAGAACTGGGCCTTGGGTAACCAACACATTATCATGTGTGAAAGTAACTCAATTAACACAGGTAGAATGTGAGAATGTCCATTAATTCCTCAGGAAACAATGGCTCATAGTGCTAGGCCCAGTGCAGGATCTTGCAGATGGTGTCAGACCAACTGTGTTTGCAAAGACACAATGCAGCATCTGGAGGGCTGGCAAAATCCAACGACTTTGGAGACAGCGAGTCAAATTTGATCAGAGAGACCAACACTTGACCACATGAGTATCTCAGCTTCCTGGGATGTGTTCCAAAATCCATCCATCTCATCCAGTGTGACAGTCAAAAAAGTCACACTTCACATCTCTGCATCAAGGCATGTCTTTGACTGTCACACAGCTCGGCCAGCCTGACAGAATAAATTTATAGCATCCTCTAATGGCTTCCTCACCTTTTTTAAAACACATAACCTTTTCATCCCCTTAAGTAAAAAAAAAAAAAAAAAAAAAATTGCATAACAGACAAACTGAGTAACAAAATGTAATTTTCTGTAGACAAAGGAAGAGTTAGAGATTTAAATAATTTCATTGATTTTAGAAAATGCTTCTCCCCCACTATCTGTGGAAATCAGGGCATCAGGCATTATAACCACCTGAGCATGTGTGTGGTGGTTAATAGCAAGGTTCTTGAAGCCAACTTTCTGAATGTAACTAGCATTATCTATTGCCAGCCATGTGCCCTTGGGTAAGGTGTTAATCTTTCCTTTGGTTAGGTATATATATATATATATATATTTTTTTTTTTAATTGAGGGGAAAGGTAGTAATAATATATATCTCTAAGCTGTCATGAAACTTTGATGCATGTAGAATATTTAGCATATTGTCTGGCATATAATACAAGGTAAATAAATGTTAAGCATATATATCTTTTAAACCTTAGCTATAAAGATATATATAAGGCCATGTCAAACTCATGAGAGATAGAGAACAGAGTGGGGGCCTATGGAACGGAGGTGGTTTTCTTGCTCTAGTCTAGGTTTTTGGGAGAGGATAACAAAGAAACCTCTGATGGGTACTGCCAAGTTTACCAGGATAGGAGACTGTTATAAATGTGCACTTGCTTGGAGTTTCCTTGTGCCATGTGTATCAGGAATTGATGGCAGCAGATGGCAGTTAGGTGAGGATTTGGGGATTTAGGATCCTGGCCATCTTCCTTTCCATTGTAACTAATCGTAATAATGATAATAAGACTAACAGTACAGGTTATTTTTATTATAATTATACATGGTTACGGTGATGCATGGTTAATAATATTAACCATGTAGTTAGTGTTTATTATAGTGCCATACACTGTTTGAAGAACTTTTCATGTTTTAACTCATTTGTTCCATTCAACTACCCTACAAGGTCTAATTCTCATTTTACAGAAGAGGAAATAGGTACAGTGGTCAAGTAAGTGAAAGAGCTAGCATTTGAACCCATGCAATCTAGCTCTGGCTGAGCCATAGGCTGTGATATTAGGGATAAATATATATTTTCACTATAATCAGTATGATTATGTTGTGGTATGACTTTCAACTCTTCCATAGTTTTTATTTACAAATCAAGTAAGAATTCCAGGGACTACTGGAAATCATAAATAATATATTCATTAGAAGTAGGTATAGTTACATAATTCACTGGTATCAGAAGGGCACTTACAGCTTTCATGATTGCCGTTAAGTGTCCTTTCTCCCAGGGAAAAATAATTAAGAAGAGTTCTCTATTGGGGAATGATTTTGTGTTTAATGAATGACACTATTGTAACCACTGAATCACCAAACCATATCCTGGCATATCAGTCTGAGTTCCATCAGGAAAGCAAAGGCCATCAAACTATTTTGGTTAGAGGTTAGTAATTACAAAATATGGAATTAAAGGATGATGCAACTTTTGGAAATTCTCAGGTGAAGTCAGGAGGTCTTTCAGAAAGTATACCAGGAAATTCATTGATACAGGGTTTGCAGGGAAGCTGAAGCCAATGATCTCATCTGCCTGCAGCGTATAGTGGGTGTTTCTTAGTAGAAATCCTCAGAAGTCAAAGGCAGGCCACATCTCGGATAATCTAAGCTTCCTGCCTGCTCTTGCCACTGGAGATGAGCTTTAGTCTGCAGGAGTGCCTCTTGTAAGCCAAATCTAAAGGCCAGGGGCTTGTGGAAAATGTAGTTCCAAACTTTACTACTATGCTTCAGAGATGAATGTAGATGAGGGTGACCATTCAATATAGGCCCTGTACTGCACTGAGACACAAACTCAGGAAGTCAGCTCAGTCATCCCTCTACTCCTCCAGTACCACGACAATTATTTTCAAAATGCATCAGAAGAGAGTTCATAATGTTTTTCTTATGATGGTGCAATAATATAATATGAAATGTTTGTTTATTACAATAACTATTTGCTGGTCACTTTCTTTATTCAGAACACTGTATTAGGGACTCCCTCATTACTAAGGTACAGGTCTTGTACCAGGTGTTCAATTAAGAATTTTTGAATGAATAATTTAATTGAATATTATAAAGTGTAAGATATTTTCTAGCCTTACAACAGATAATGTAATCATTATATGTCACATGAATAGGACAGATAAATGCTAGAGAAATTCAGAAGAGGAATCGGCCATTTTTTACTTCTGTGGTCAACAAAAAGCTTATCAAAGACATAGGATTTCAGCAAGACCTTAAAGAGAAAACAAGCAGGTACTGCCTTAAGCAATTTAATTACATCAGAATCAAAACCTATACCTCTATGATGTAGATACTGTTACTGTTCCAATTGTACATCAGCAGGAGCTGTGGCTCAGAGAGGTTATGCAACTTGACTAATATCGCATAGGCAGAAATTGCAGAGGTGGGCCTTGATTAATATTGCATAGGCACCAAATCCAGATTAGTAAGATTCCAAAGCCTCTTTTAGCCTCACCATACCTGGTGCTAACTGTTTTAAGCTCGAAATTTAAACTGAGATAAACAGAGCTCCCCAGCATATGTTTACATACATCTCAAAAAAGCTATGTAAGTGACTCAAGTTTTACCTAGTTAGACATAAGCACATTGAAATATATATATTTAATACAAGCCTGTCTCATATCAACGGAGACTTGCCCATAGGGACAATTGTGAATTAGGATACTGCAAAGCCTTTTGCAGTCAACTCTTCATCATTAAGCTATCTTATAATCAATAATCCACTTTAGGGAAAGAAGTTTGATTCATTTGTGAGGCAGCTTAGCTTTGTGATTAAAAGTATGGGCTCTGGAACTAAACTATCCTGGTTTTAATCCTGTTCGTGTCACTTACTAGGTTTATAACCCAAATGTTCTCATCTGAAAGTAGGAATATTAATAAAACTTGCTATATTGTATATTGCTGCATAACAAATTACCACAAAACTATGAGTCAGGAATCTATGTGTAGCTTGGCTGGGTGCTTCTGTTGCCAGGTCTCTTAAAAGGCTACATTCAGGGTGTCAGAAAGGGCTGTGGTTTCTGCTGAAGGCTTGACTGAGAATCTGTTTCCAAGTTCACACAGTTTTTAGCAGGATTCACCTCTTTGTGGATGATTGAAATGGCACCCTCAGGTCTTCTCTGGCTGTTGGTCAGAAGCCTCTCTAAATTCCTTGCCATGTGAGCCTCTCTCCGTAACATGGCTCACAACATGGTAGCTGTCTTCCCTCAAGCAAAGAAAGAAAGAGAAGGCACAAGATGGAATCCACAGTGTCTTTGTATTTTTTTTTTTTTTTTTTTTGAGACAGGGTCTCATTCTGTTGCCCAGCCTAGAGTGCAGTGGTGCAATCATAGCTGATTGCAGCCTCAAACTCCTAGGCTCAAGGGATTCTCCCAGGTCAGTCTCCCAAGTAGCTGGGACTACAGGTGTGCACCACCACACCCAGCTAATTTTTAAATTTTTTTGTAGAGATAGAGTTTTGCTATATTGCCCAGGCTGATCTTGAACTCAGTCGTTCAAACAATTCTCCCACCTCAGCCTCTCAAAGGGCTGAATTTAGAGGCATGAGCCACTGCACCTGGCCTCATAGTCTTTTTTGAACCTCTGAAGTAGTATCCCATTACTTTTTCCATATTGTAGGTCACTGTGTTCAGTCCTTACTCAAGAAGAGATGATTGCAGACAGACATGAATACTAAGAGGCAGGGATCATTGTAGACTATTTTAGAGGCTGCCTTCCACATCTACCTCATACTAAGAGATCTTAGAAAAATGCCTGGACATAAGTCATATGTAAGTGTTCTCTATAACTATTACTATATTCAGTTCATTGGAATGCTTAGTAAGTTATGACTCAGTTTCTACTTTCCAGAAAATGATGGTCTAAGATTGTATATATCAAAAAGTGAAAAGTACCACAGTTGAGGCAAAAATAAAGAGCTATGGATATTGCAAGGAGAAGACGATCCCACAGAGTCATGAACAATCAGAAAAGATTTTATTAATGAAGCAATATTGAGCAGAGTGTGGGTAAGGTATTGATGGGCTAGGTAGGGGAGGTTGGCAAGGGGAGGGTGAACAGAGAGCTGTTGTTAAATGCAGCAAAGCAGGGCACTGTCTAGGTTGTCTAAGGTAGTGGGTGTTATACAGGAAATCTTGAGTAATCCAGGTCAACTGGAGTGTTCAAAATGCATTAAACTGGGAATAAGGATGAAAGGAAGGATCAATACCTGGTTATTGAGAATACTGATGGAAAGTATGATGTATTGTACTTAATTCAGTCAGTAATGGGAATCTTTGAGGACTAAGGAGCACACATGAAGCTGAATTGCAAGAAGCTTATTCTTCCAGCTGGAAATAGAATGGATTGGGGCAAGGAAATCCTGCAGATGAGCCCAGTTAGGTCATTATCATGACAGTTAAGGTAGTAAGGGATGAAGATATCTCCAAACTAGAGCAGTGTCTGTAGGATGGATGAGGAAGGGAATGAATTTGAGAGAGAAACAGTCTCCATAATAGTTTTCATATCCCTAATTAAAGTTTAGTACTAGGTTTATGGCTTTGAGGAAAGACCTAAAGACAAATCCTAACTCTAACAACTATTAGCTATGTCACCTTTGGGCAAATTGTTCTAAACTCTCTCAACCTTAGTTTCTTTGTGTCAAGAGAGATAAATTGCATACATATATATATATGTAAATATGTATGTGTATATCTATATCTTGACATATATGTATATATGTGTATGTGTGTATGTATATATATGTGTAGGTATGTATGTATGTAAAGCATCCAGCATGGTGATTTGCATAGTATTACTATAAAATAAATCACTAAAATAAATACTAGTTTCCTCACACTGGGTTAGTGTTTATAAATAGAACTGTAATTAGAATTCTAGGTGATTATTTTATAATTAATCCTATTTGTAATGGGTTTATCTTAACATATATAATAGAAACAACAGCTAACTTTTATTAATTTATTTATGCTGAGCTGTGCTGAGCACTATATATGCATCATCTCATTTAGTCCTGCCCTCAACCATATGAATATGTATTTCTGTCATCTGTATTTTACAGTTCAGAAAACTGAAGCTTAGGGAAATACACTTTCTTAAAGCCCAGCAGCTGGTAAGTGACAGAGCCAATGTTTGAAGAGGTTCTTGCTGATTCCAAAGTCTTGCTTTTAATTGTTGAACTGCCTTTCTAAAATATAAGTGAGTACACATAAATATTTCTCTTTCCATATACACCTCACTTGTTATACCATTTATATAGCAGGAGTCAATACACGCTTTTTGATGAAGACTCGTCACTCATTCAATTGAGATGATGTGGCTGCCATTTTTTTGGCTTCAGACATGCCTGGCACTTCACCTCCTGCATGATGAATGTGGTTTTACTCCTTTCTATTTTGGCACTCCTCAAGTGCTTTAAACATGTTCCCTTCCTGACTTCAAGAGGTGATTTACCAAAATGTCAGTCAGAATTAATTTGAATGATATTCATTGCAGTTCCCCAAGGCATAGAGTTACTGGCATGTTGTTTTCGGATGTCATATTTTGATGGGAGATAACATTTTAACTGGAGTGGGAAGGGTGCGATTTCGGATGAGTCAAGCAGTAAGTCACCAGGGACTATATTCATAACTGTAATACTGTTCTGCTTTTACAGGAATTGTCTAATCACTGTGATTCCAAGGCATTTAAAAGTTCCAACCTCCAATCTTTTATTCCATCTTAAAATTTCATTTTATTTCCTGCAAAAATCCTTCGCCTTAAATTACTATATGTCATCATTTTCATAAAGAGGTTTAAATTTTAGTTTACTTTGATAACTTTTTCGACATTTATGCTTAAACCAATGAGAAAATTGGGGTCATTCCAGGAGACTGCAATACCAGGATTTGGAATTGTTGATACCATCATTTTGCATCTCAGCTCCTTTTATTCAAATAAACTTGGAGAACCTGGAGTTGTTTCTTTCCTTTTTGTGTTGTTTGGGGGATATGATTTCTAGGTAGAAAAGCAGAATAACAATGTTTGCTCTCTTTTGGACTCATTAAGAGCAGGATCTCAGGCAAAAGATTTTAGAAAGCATCTAACATGCCTTGTCTTTTAAGGAAAAGAAAATTAAGATTCAGCATGGTGAGGTAACTCATCCAAGGTCACACAACTGCTTAGTGATGGGAATAGAAGTGGAATTCAGGATTCTTGGCATCCAACCCAAACTCAAATTAAATGAATCTAGCAGGAGCTTAGCTCTGCAGAGGTGCCTTGTCTAGGTTTTCAATAAAACAATGAAGTAGTTAGCCATAATCCTTGAGAATACGTTACTGTTTATTAATGAAGAAAATATCCACCCCTTTACATATCATCTTTTGAATTATTGCTAATTGGCTAGCAACTGAATTTTGGCTTTAGCATAGACTGTTGCCCATATTTGTTTTCTTACTGCTTTGTTAGAAATACACTGATTAAAAGAGATGATTCCATCAAACCAAATGATTTTCCTAAAGTATTTTGAAATATATACAAGATCTGCTAGTACCAGCATTAGACAGTACTTAGACATCTTTCTGTCATAGTTTAGGCGTTGTATAGACTAAAACAAATGAATCCATTTTTATTTTTGTACTTCTGTACTATGACTTATGAAAGAAATGGAGTTGATGGGATGACATCCTGTAAGTCTAATTAAATAACATGAAGAAACAGATACAAAGGGGTTACGTCACAAATAGGTTAACAAAGAAGGGTCAGGTTGGTTGTTTAGAGAAGTGGCTTCCAGACTTTTGAATTTCAAAGACTAGAGAAAGTTCTCCACAGAATTTTAACCATCAAATATAATGAAGCCTGCTTATACACAAATTTTAAGGCTAGCCAACTTTTATTTTGACAAATAATGAAAATTTTTAAGAAGAAACTTTTATTTACTATTACCATTATTATCTAAGAAACAGGATATGTTAATATTTTAGAAGTTTAAGAACATAATTTCAGAATGAATGCTAAACATTCCCAAGAAAAACTAGTTTTAGTTGGTACCTTTATACCAGTAGAAGGGTTTGTGTGAATATGTATGTATATGTGTGTGTGTTAGGTGTGTACACCTTATATTTTGTGCCATCATTTTCTTATGCACGGCACAAACTCTGTAACAGCAGTTGACTAAGGACTGATATTTAGAAACAACTAGTTTTTGTTATGTGAAACCAGTAGATATTTGCTTTCTGTCCTGGAGCTAGGGAAGTATTCAAGGTAAAGGTGAAATTGCAGGGGTGTTTTAAAAAATAAGATACCAGAAGTTAGAGACAGGTACATTTTCAAATACAGGTATAGCTTGAAAGAAGTCCCAGACAAATATAATTATTTAATGAAAGCATTTGGTAACTACATCCGAGAAAAAAGAAAACTTGCATAGTGAAATGAGATGGAAAAAAAGAGGTAGAGGAAAACCTTTGAACAATCTAATTAATTTAAATTTATGCAGTTTATTACTTCTCAGTTTTAATCATGGTCAGAGTAATAATGAAAAGCGTTGACTCAAGAAGAGAAGAGAAAAGCACTGATAGAATAGCTGTTCTGAATAGGTAACTAGAAAGTTTTCTCTTTGAAAGTGTTCTACTTGAAATAAATACATACCTGTCAAGCTTCAAGGTAAATGCACTCTTTTTTTAATAGGAGTTTGTCCTTTAAAGACATGTCTTTCCTGCTAGAAAAATGTTATTTAAAAATTCGTAATACAGAAAATAGCAAACAGTCATTACAAACTAATCCTGGAACATCTTGCCTGGGAATAGGAAGGCCATGGTATGCCAGGAACAGAGATCCTCCCCTTAAGATAGAAAAAAATTAGTAATTTTTTTTTTTTTTTTTTTTTTAGGAAAAGATTCCAAATTATCTTTCTTCCAAGATGTGGCTGTGGGTGTCTTGAGCAGATTTTTCCTCTTTTCAGGTGGCTGTTAGCTGCTGCCAGTTGAAGGATGGGACTTTGGAAAACTGGGATTAGAGATTGAGTTCCTTCTTGCTGAGCAGCCATCATTTTCTTCAGAGATATCATGGAACACCAGTGTTACCTGTGGTTGGAATCCAGATTAAAACCTGGGAATCCATTTTTCCTAAAAAAGAAATGTTACTAATGATAGATACATCCTAGGATAGAGTATCAGGATCGTCTAACTTTTTATGTAACCTTGGTGCCAGCTCTAATTATTTATTGAGCACCTACCAGGTGCCAGTCACAATCTGAATCCATGACGGGATTTTCCCTGACTGTATTCTCACTCTGTGATTGTGACTTGTGATTATTTGTTCTAATGGGCTATGACTTGTTTTTATATTCTCCATTATAGCCTCATTTTATACTTTCATTAATGAGTGTGACCAAGTAGTCATGTATCTGCTTATGAAATAAGAACTACTGATAAAAGAAATATTGCTTAGACTATTGTCGGATTGTAGGAAACATCATATTCAAAATAATTTTACTTTTTTGGGATTGTATCTTACAATGTCACGTACAAACAATTAAGAGGTCTTCTTTTTTCTTTAAGTGATAAAATTAGGGATTAGACCCAAAACACAGTTCAAAGAAAATAATTATACTGCTTCCTTTACTATTCTGAAAATGACAATCCTCTAATTAGACGCAGAAAAAGTTGCACGGGTCAAATATTTCCTCCTCCTCAACAGAACGTCTTTTGTAGCATTATTGACATTTGCTAAAGAGATCAATGGGAGGGACAATTCGGGAACACTTGAGGAGATGAAGGGTAAACAGAAGGATATACTTTTATAAAAAGCACCTGTAGGCCGGGCGCGGTGGCTCACGCCTGTAATCCCAGCACTTTGGGAGGCCGAGGCGGGTGGATCACGAGGTCAAGAGATCGAGACCATCCTGGTCAACATGGTGAAACCCCGTCTCTACTAAAAATACAAAAA